>CAAKHC010000708.1:13639-24398 GCA_901007825.1 Macroramphosus scolopax
ATCCTGCTTAAACTGCAGCGGGGATACAAAAGAAAGTGACCGATATTTGGATATGTAAATGTAGAGGTGTATGCAACTGAATAGTCCCTCTTCCTCAACTTGTCAGTCCCGGTATAAAGCTCACATAAAGGTCTTAATTGACCTTCAGAGGGCACAGAGAAGATCACATAGCCTTACAATTTCGACTAACGTTATTCAACCCCTTCGGGAAACCCATCTATATTTATCTGATTTGGTTACTTCCCAAGTTCCACAGATTAGATGGACAACCCCCAGGAAATGGCAGTGCCAATAGTCCCATCATAATGAGAAAAATGTTGATCTCCTGCTAACTAACAGCCAGAAACTGTTCTTCCACAGGTCTTAATGGATAATGACTGAGGAGATTTTTGCAGATGTTCCCGGGTTGCATAAACTTCTTTAAGTATTAAACTTAAGTATGTCCCGTAGGCATAGGCGTTGCATAAAGCTTCTTAGCTTGTTCTCTTGCCTAAGTGTTCAGGCTAAGGCTTTCACAGTAGTTGCTGTCATAATACAGCAGTTACCATGGTTACGCCTCACTCACATCATCATCTGACAGCGTACTTGTCACTGTTAGTTAACTTGTCCAAAAAAGACAACAGAGAATACGAAATGAAAAAGAAAGTAAAACCGGACAGAAGATGAGAATGTTGTTCTCTTTAAAAAACATGAGCCAAACAGTTCAAAGTTCAAAAACTGATCTCTAACAATCAGTCAATTTGCTATCTGAATTTACAATCGGGCATCAGGTCTTTGGGTTAAAGCAAAGGTTATGTTAACACAAAGCTTTTTTAGGTCAGGGTTTCCTAGCTTAGTGAGACAACCCATGAATACACATCAGGTACACAACACTTGTAAGGCAAGACAGAAGGCACCGGCCATGGGGGAAATACCACGTCTTTAGAGTCCCATCCCATCATCTCACCTGCTCCTAATAACACTGCTCCATAGCATTTAAACAGGTCAGAAACCCCACATTTGGCTTCAAATTGATTTTAAATTGTGCCCTCCATTCCCACAAAAATATTATTGTACCCTGAGACATTTTCACAGGATATCAGTGATCGTAATATAAACCTGGAAGGTTTATTAGGGGCAGAACTGCAGCCAATAGACCTTTCAGAGAAACAGTACCTGCATGTGCTCTAACAAGATAATAAGTCAAAAAACTGACATTCGCCAGCTACTTAGTAATGAGTTTAATTTCTGATTGACGTAACACACCAACATATAGAGTGGTTACAAACATGGTTTATATTCTCTCTGTGTTCTGTGCATGTTACTCTGATTTGTTATCAATACCCTCGATCACCTTGCAGTCTGGTTGTTCCCCTTTGTTTAGCAGCCTTGAAGCAGATCTTTAAATCGTGTCGCTTATGCTTGGATGTTAATGTTGCACTCTGGCTGGCACACATGTTTGTGTGCAGTTTTTAGTCCGCGGTATCTGAATGTTTCTGTGATGTTCTGGAGACTTGGCTGTTCCTTGGAGATGTTTCTTTTTGGTAGGCAAGAGTTGTCTAAATGCAGGGTGGACTGACATTTCAAATGCAGGACATGTAATCTGTAATTTGCTCCACCACACAAAGTTGAAAATTTCATTCTAATTCCAGAAATGTCACCGACACCAGGCCCGACCTCCCCAGGGAACCTGTATTTAATAAAGTGAATCGGTATGTGTTACCATGAGCACACGGCTGGCTGAAAAAAAATACAGATTCTAAAAGTTGCCTGGGCAGAGCTGGTTTGTATGGGCAGTTCATTTCTCAGTGCTATTTAAGCTTGAACTCTTCATTCATTCAAAGGACTGGATTTCCAGAATGATCCTTTCAATATTAATACTTGAATTATGGTGTTCATTAGCATGAATATAGTTTTAAAACATAAATCCTCCACTTCATCTCCGTGTAAAGTGGGCCCTCTCTGACTATAATGATTGGCCACGTAAGGAGTAAATCTGCTCTCTACAATGTTAATATATCCAGTGTGATGGGAATTGGTCTGACATCAGAAAGAAGCAGTTATGTTTGACACAGTCGCCGCTTCGTGTATCCTTTATAAATCTTACATGTAGTTCAGTGGACTGTAGGAATGCGCGCAGAAAACAAAAAGAAAGAAAACAAATGTCACCCGGTCTCAGCGGAGAGAACGTTCACTGCATACACCTCTAACATTTCACAATACCTTGTTTTCAGGCGTTCCCGGGGGGCCATTGTGAGAATGTTAGAAAAATAGTTCCCTTGTTCTGTGTTCGTGCGTGCGCGTCCTGATCAGTGTACGTTCAAACCCTCCGGACCGTTACAGTCTGGCGATATAGGTCAAACTGCGAACCGCAGGTCGTTTCTCACTTGTTAGTAACAGATTGATTTTATAAAAAGTGCTAGCTGGACGTGTTTATTCCTGTTCATTTAACTGTAGGCTGATAGTAACTGTTTGTTAGCAGGAGGGGGAGCAGCCCCGTCTGCTGTGCCGCAGATTATTAACCGTGACAAATATTTCATGTTTAAGCAAGTTTAAGACTTATAATGACTATTTGTATTTAGTAATACACTCCAGGACTTGCACACCTCCAGAACTCTGAGGCGTGCAGTTAAGACTGTGACCGACCCCTCCCACCTTGGACCCAAACTCTTTGAATCACTCCTCTGTGGCAGGGGGCTGCGGTCCATCAGCCTCCCGCCACAAGAGCAGTTTCTTCCCCTCTGCTACCGGTCTCATCAACAAGACCGCGGACCCCCACTGACCCCTGAAAAATGAATATTTACACCTGCAGCAATTTGCTGAATGGTTACGTCAGCTTGCAACATGCCAATGTCCCTCTCACTGTTAAGTTGTGACTCCTGTGGCATTGTGATCTGGAGGATTTGGGGCGACCATTCATTGACCACATCATTAGGAACACCTGCGTAGTTCTCCTGGCTGTAATCTTCATATCCTGCAGCTTACTGTGATATAAACTAAACTGTAATCACAGTGAAAATGTCGGCAAAAAAATGAAAGTGTTGCATTTATATTTCTGTCCATATCACGAAACAATAGGAATGAGCCTGCCATCAGAGACTTTGGCACAGTGGTGGTTGTTATCCTTGGATGTATTATGTCTTTGTGGGCAATGTTGCAAAACAATGAGCAGAACTGGTTTTGTGACAACATTGGATTTCTGTCAGGTGTTCAATTCAGTGGATTAGCCAAAAACTGGCATTCCAGTTTTTTTTTCTATCATAACCAGTTTCAAAATTGATTTTCAATCAAATGCATCCTATTGGGATACATATTGATTTTGTTGTATACAATTAGCTTATCCTGTAGCACTGGGAACACGTACGCCTTGTTCTCACGGTACATTATTTGATTCCGTTTATAACCACTGGCTGCTCCATTATTCATGTGATATTGGCAAACTGTGGTTACACACTGTACATTAAAGCCGGATTGGTATTTAAGATTTCTGCTGCTTGCCATAAATGTATGCATACTGGTGTTTGCTAGGCTTATAGATTTGAAAGTTGATTTTGCCGTTTTTATGACCTCACATGGAGCCCGAACCCACCACAGTTGTCCCCGGATGAATTACAGCTCGGTATATATGGCCGGCCCTGAGAGACTACTTGGGTCTTGATGGATAATAAGTGGATGGTTTCTCCTGTGATGTGAAACAGAAGAGCTGAATCTAGCTCTGCTTTGTAGAATGAAACAATACAGTGCGGATGCATGAGGCACTTGAATGCAGATATGATGCAAAGGTGACAGCACAGAACAGCCCCTCATGTCAACCCCCCCTCTCCCACCCCCCCCCCCCCCCCCCCCCGCCCCTGCTGCTGCTGCTTTCCTCCCATGTGCGCTCGCTGTGTCACTCAAACTGCTGTCGTTGCGTGACATGTTTGAATGAAGTTTTATCAATCACGGTGGTCAAGTTTGACAGTTTAATCAATATGGTAAGTTTTCTCAGACATTCCTATTATTTTAAAATTAGAGGACCTGGGCGGGGGCCGGGGGGGGGAAGGTGGTGTTTAGTGGAAGCAGGAATCAGCTTTAAAGCTGTCAAGCTATACATAAACACAGCAAGGGAAAAGCTCCTGAAGTATTAGCTCTGAGTGGAGGGGGACCGGCCATAAACGCAGGCTGCCGGACTGACAATCTGTCATTGCCGAAGTTAACGTCTTAGATGGATGGACTTGGCGCTGTTGGAGTATAAATGTTAAATATGAGTGTTTGAAAGAGGCAGTGAACCAGACTACACAGATGCCAGAGTGCAATCAAGGTAAATAAAGTAGTCCTCTTCTAAAATGTCAATAGCTTTGTGCAGGATCCGAGAGTCCAGTGAGTCCGGCAGCTCACCTGGGGAGACACGTCATTTATTCTGGAGTTTAACACTCCCCAGTGACCACAAACACACTTATTTGTTTTGCTGAGGCACTTTGTAGGGAAACAATTTGACAAGTGAAGATGCCAGTTGCAAAATAATATTGTATTGAATCCTTCTGTTTATTCAGATCAGTTAATTAAACAATGAAACACTGACAATGAAATGTCTCATCCGAATCAATATACTCATGTATATATAGATATATATCTATATATATTTCAACATGTCTCAGGTAGGAATGAAAGGCCACAGCAATCTTTGAATGTCATCTTATTCTTGATAGGCTGATGACAGCCGGTACAAATGCCGGGCTGATAAATCGGAGCATACCCTATTTTTTTCCGTCATTGAGGTGCATCGAGTGTGGAGTTATATCTTGTATTTTACACTGGTATTTTATTTTCTGTTCTTCTAACTTCTCAGGTTTACAATCTTGCAGAAAGTAAGACTTTTGGAAAAGTTCCGCGTGTGAAAAGAGGTTGTGAAAAAAGAAGCGGCGGTGTTACATAACTGTGTCATGTTGAGGGCCCTGGATTCCTTCTCTTAGGAGAGTGAAATATTTATCTCTCAGTATATTGTTAGGTTAAACATGAATACAAGTATGTTACTAACTGCTTGGTTGTTTAAGTGAACACTGAATCTGTAGGTATCAGACAAGAAGAATTGGTATGCAGCCATCCATACTAAGTGATGTGAATTAGTTATATTTAATCCAGTGTGAATGTTTTCCATCCGTCCCTCTGACCATCAGATCTTAACCTTTCCTGGGCGTCATTAAATAATCACATCTTCACATTAATATAGATTTTGTGGCAGGACCGAGCTGCCTGGAGGAGAAAGGTTCCTGAAGACCCCTGAAGCCGCAGCCGCAGCCGGGGAGCTGGGAATTCAGGAGAGCGTTAATTGTTCTTCTCATAATGAGATTCATGGCGACATTCAGTTGCACGTTCAGCAGTACATGCGGTGCTGCCACGTCACATGTCAGCAGAGCCTTTAATATCATACTCTTGAGGTTTAGTCTATTACTGTCTGATGAATTGATATTTGTGATGATTCTCAAAATGAAACTGGATGTTGAAAATCCTCCTTCTATAGTTCAGGCGCGACCGTAGATAGAAGAAATGGCTCGTCTAGCCATTAAGTCTATTGCCTTCCCTCTGTCCTCCACACACATGGCTGTCTCCCTAAACACTATTCAATACCCTCACCTTTTCACGGCATGGCTTTTGAGGCCAGTTTATAAAATCAATATCTGAAAATCACCTTCTTTTCTCATGCGAGTGCAGGACCAGGGTACTTATCCCCGACATTGTGAGTCTGAAAACATTCCAGACTTGGATGCTATGTAATCCGGGGAAACGGTGCCAGCGTCACAAAAAAAAAAAAGAGCACTCTTTTCATTTGAAGTCACTTTTATAATCAGCTCCCGAGGAATCACAAAAAGGCAGTAAAAAGTAATAGAATCAGCAGTGGCACAGACACAGGTAATTATGTTAAAAACTCCTTTCAGAGAGGAAGCTCAGAAGAAAGCTTAATACTGTAAGTCTTTCAGCGAGGGCCGCTGTCATTGTATTGCAAATAAATGTCTGTGGTGAACGTCTGTGTTGTCCCGGACGATTTGTGTGATGTAATTAGATGTAGAATGCTTTTTAGCTGGCTCTTTAATTGACTTTTGGCTAGAGTGATTTGTGGTGATCAGGTTTCCCCCCCCCGTGGCACGGTGTTGTCTCCAGTCAAGGCCTGTGGATTATTTGCAAACACCTAAATCCAGTTTCTTGAGCTTGACTTGTTCGATCAGCTCTTCAGCTCCGAGCGCTATGAGGAAGGGATTTCTAGGACCCTAAGGATGAATTGCTTTGAATATATATTCCTTACCCCGGGTGTTAAGGTTCCCGTAACGATATTCCCAAGTGCCCCGCTTTAAATACATCCTGACAGCTATTTAAACAGACGCAGATATATTCAGTCGGACACCGCTGCATACGGTAATCCAATAGTGTCATACAGCATTGCTGTCTACCAATCATCTCATATGTATTCCTGGTATGCACTTTAGTAGGCACTGTATTTTAGTGTCTGACATCTCAGGGCTGCAATTCAAGTGTGATTAATGTCTTCTCAACTCATCAGTTACAATCACTCCCAAGGATCTGACTTTGTGTTTGCTGGCCACAGTTATTACAGAGGAGAGGAGGAAGAAAAAAAGAGCCGCGCCACATTCCCGGTTTTTGTGAAATTTTTGGAATCAAAAGTGCCACAGCAGAGGTAGAGATAATGAGAGAGAGAGAGTAAGATAGGCCTTCGCATTGGTACACAAGCCCGCGTCTCATCCTTAAACCAATTTCCTTCCACAATACTCCGGGGAGTGGTCTGATTTGCACCGTTTCCTTTCTCAGAGTAAGTGTTTATCCTGCTTTTACAATTAGATCTCGCTCCCAGCTGCAGCATTAATCAAATAGCCAGACATATTGTCTGCATTTAGCGATTGAGGGAATGTGTCCTACATGTCTTCCTCGGTGGTAACAGGCTGTGTAAGCAGCACAGTTATTGGCTTAGTAAGTGTCTCACGCATTCCGCACGCAGACTTGACAGATCAAAAGGATTTCCGGGCTGCTCTGAGAGGAAGTCAGATTGAAGGTTATTTACAGGCATCAGATGAAGAAATGAGTATGTGATCTATACAGTTCATAAACATTGCTTGTGTTTTATCTTGGTGCGAGTGTTTAGATAGGAAGAGCGTAAAAAATATCTATGTTTGAAAATTGCATTATAGAATAGGGAGGGAGGTTTGAATGATGAGCGCTGTCACGCTATTGAATAGGATGTTAACAACAGACATATCAGCTATGTATATGGACAAGTAGGTACCTGGTAAACCTCGGTGCAATTGGCTGCTATCAGTAGGTTGAGGAGGCTGTTATCACCCCTTTCAGAGCCTTTCCCTGAATTACCGTCTCTAGATTGCATCACACAGTGTCCACGGCTTTGTGTTGTTAGGTTAATACTTCCTATACACGGTTAGCAGACTTTCATTTAGAGGGTTACAACTGCTTTGAACAATCCATTGATCAGTATTGACCAAATATCACGAGTCCAGTGTGGCACAGGTTTCGATTCATGTGTGTTTACTTTCGCATCCGTTCCAGCATTAATCCTCGTCCTCACAGCCTTGTACGCTCTTACGCTGCAGCTCGTTGCAGCTGCCGGTTAAAGCCGGGCTTTGATGCGGAATACATTATTTCACCAACTTGTGGACATGGATCTGCCAGTAATCTAATCCCCTGGATTAGATTGGGGAGAAGTGAGGTTGTTCGCTGTTTATGACGGCTTATTGTGACATTCACTAATATTATGTTCAAATAATTGTTTGTTTTTGTGAGTTCATATGATGTTCATGTCAACAGCAGAGTTTAAGGTATTTCAATTTACTGTACATTGATTATTAAGTAATAAATACATGTATGATAAATATTCCTCTTTGCATGATGAGTACTTTAAGTACGTGCTACTGACAGTAATGTATAAAGAATATTGGCCAACATAGTTTTCTGAGAAAGTTCCAGCGGTCTGTATTGGCATCAGTCTTTCATCGGTCGGGATGTTTTTCAAACTCATCATATCCTTGCCTAAAGGAATCAATGTAGGAGGAATCCATGTAGGATCACATTGAGCTTTGCACTCCTGGTTACAACCAAAAGAATCATTACTGCTGCTGCCAAAGTCAAACTTTCAAGCAGCACTTGATCCCTGCTGCAAAGCCCAGTGTTTGTTTGACCCGCTGTCCGGGCCCGGCTCTCCGACCGGACAGAACAAACGGAGAGATGGACTAAAATAAAAATATCTAATGAGCAGAAATTGATGTTAACTGAATAGAAACACAAAACGTTTAATCTAAAACTGAAGTTGACGACTGTCTAAATAAGGAAATGCAGAAGTGTATAGAAACGACATCCAGCAGGCGTTGCCTGGTGGAGGGAGAGGTAGACTGCCAGGAGAGGCGGATCTTAAATAAGCTTTCGGGAGGCAGTGACCAGCTGCAAGTCACCTCCAGCTCCTCCCAAAAGGTAACTGCACTCAGAGCATAAGGACACACACACATAACACATTATGCACAAGCCCTGCAGAGCACCCCGGGGGCCATCACATCCGCCCACTGACTTTCCAGCAATATCTAAACGTCATCTCGCTCCCTAATCTGCACTGGTTGTAATTACTGCAGCCACCTGGTGCAAGTGTCACTAGCAAGAATAGTAGCACATCCACACGCCTGATGTGTGTGATAACGGCCAATTCAATATCGATATTTGGTCTTTATAGGTAAAATGTTTGACCTTGAAAAGAAGGAATAGAAGATTACTTGAGTATTCTTGAGAGGCAAAGAGTTGAGCACTAAATAAAAGAGCAGTTTGGCAGAGATACCCCATAGTTCTTGGTTCCAGTGTGGGTGTGTGTGTGTGCGTGCGTTCCCCTCTCCTCATAGCATGATGTCAATAGAAATCCACTACAATCACTTAATGTACTCGACCGCCCCACTCTACATATGGGCCTTAAATGTTTCAATCGAAGACCTGCTCATTTTTATTGGTGTTCTTTATAGGCGAGGTTAGTGATGATTTTCAAATGCAATCAGTGATTTGTGGCTAATTAGGGCAAGAGTCAGTTAAAGCACAAAAAATGTATGTTTGCCTGGGACGGTGAGCTGCATCGTGAAACAAAGGCTACAACACACCGAGGGACCTCATCTCCTCTGTAGGGCGGGAGTGAGATCTCTCTGATGTCGTGCAGACAGCAGATGAAAAGACCGCTGGATAGAGTGGTTTGTACTTCATCACAGGGCGGAGGAGCATTGCACCATCTCACAGAAAGGAAGGACTTGTCACCATAGCTGTACCACCTGTGAAACTTCAGAGAACGTATTAGTGTACGATCATTTTGGATAAAGCAAGTAATAATGTGATCAAGAGCGATGCTGAAGATTTACACCCAGTAATTGGTCTGTTTTTCTTCCCTATGATGCTTTGTGCTGCTGTTGTCACATGCTAATTATAATAAGAGACCTGAAACAACAACTCCAGCAGCAAAGCACACTGCTTATTATTCACTTATTAATCCCTCCCCAGTTCTCCTCTTTATCCGCTGTGAAACCTTTCCCTCTGTTCCCTCTGTTCCCTCTGCGCTCGTGGAATTGTTTCTCCAGTATCTCTCCAACCAAAGGGGAGCTTTCTCTACGCAGCTATTTTGCTGTCTCGGACGAAAACTATCTCCACGCAAATGCGAGTGGCTAATGCAGCCCCTCAGGGGGAAGTTAACACTTTATGTATATTTCAATATTTGATGAGCTAAATGCTAACACTTCCAAAGAGTCTCATGAAAATCGGAGAAGTGAGCATGAAGTCTTTGTGGTGGCGGAACACTGACTTCACATAATCCCTGTCCACAACTAATTTTCATCAACGTGTCTTGCTGCGACATCTCGAATTGGACAAGCTATTTCCATTTGCTCGTCATGTGGAAGCATCCGCAGAAGTGCAGACAGCCACTAGGACTTTGTCCTCTGTTGATGTTTAGCGTTTCTTTTGTTGTTGTTTGTTCCTACTTTTGAGCCAGGAAAAGAAATAAATCCCTAGAAACATTTATGAAGCAACTTATTTTTTACTTTTGTAGGCTCTACTTGGGATGTCATTTTGACTAATGCATGACAGAGGCCGGTGCTATTCTTATTCTGCTGTCAGTTCCCATATAACTGCTGTCACATCTGCTGTAATGAACGCAGGCCGGTACTGGCACGGGCACCGGCACCAGTGAGCGTGGGTTTAGCCTGAACGGGCATGGACACAAGCATAGGCAGTGCTGAAGTCAACTGAGCTGAAAATACATAGAGGAAATCAACTTTTCATGCTATGTAAGGCTGACTTAATTAAAAATGATGTTAAATTATTTCTCTGTGGTGATGGTACCAGAAACTCTACTCAGCCTCACAGTGTGACCTGGTACTCTTCTCCACATCGGATTCCAGTCCTCATGCAAGGTTCTATCTACCAGACAGGGAATATGTTTGTCACTCCTAACGTTGAATTTCGAATTGTATGTCTTCTTCTCTGCTTCAATAGTTCCTGTCTGCAGGCTGAATAAGCGGGGTGACTGTCCGTCTGTGTATCTGATGAAAAAAGGTGCAGAACACAACAACAGCGCCTCATAAGCGTCTGCTTTCTTGCCCTGATTGCTCGGCGTTCCTCCGAGGCACCTTCCTTCCTGTTATATGGATGTCGGTTCGATATAAAAGTAGAGGGAGGGAGTACAATGAATTCGTCGGAGGGTTGAGCGAACTTGTCATGGCCTTACACACACATACACACACACACACACCCCGTTGAG
>CAAKHC010000709.1:5535-59882 GCA_901007825.1 Macroramphosus scolopax
CGTTTCAAGTCACTGCAGGGTGTCGTAGTATGATAAAATGATAGAAGACTCATTTGAAAAAGTTGCATACATTTTGCACATTGAACATGATGTGTTTTCTCTCAGGATTTCTGCTACCGACAGACATACGAGCTTTTCAGCAGTCTAATAAGCATATTTATTCTCTAGTCATATACACTTTCCCAGGCCATACAAAGTTGTTGTTGGAGTTGATTCCCTTACAGCTAATGACCTTACAAAGAAAGAGTTGATGGAGAAACAGCAGGTATGGTGTCCTTCTCTGGTTGCCGATGCGGAGATTGGATAACAAGTGTGTTGAACAGTAATTAGGCCATGATATTACTATTCAAATGTAGTGTAACAATACGATGCATTGATGGAAGCATGTGTCAAAAACATGCATAATAAGTTTGTTATGGCTTTGGACAAATATTTATTTTTTTGCCTGAAGTTTTTTTCAAGGAAATTGTAATGTATATCATATATCGTATATCACATATCACATATATCATGTCAGCATCCCTCCGAATAGAACACCTAACCACCTACCCTGGTTTCTCCCATGATCCAATTAGTTTTACTTCATAGTCATTGCATGACAAGAAAAATCTGTTTGGCATTAAACCAGAAATACAAAAGCAGTAGATAACTACTTATCCACAGAATCAGAGAGACGCTAAACGTTATGTTGTTCACATGCCACAGTCTTATATTTCTACTCCTATGGACAAATTCAGTTTGACTTGAACATCATGTTCATATTTGCATGATAGATATAAGGTAAATTTAGATAATTCTTTTCAGCTTTTGCCACAGACCCTGTTGTGATAGATAGAATATATAAGGTTATAAAAATAAGGTTGTAAAATAAAAGGTTATGTGCTTTGGTATGTTGCACAAATATCGTAATGGCCCAATTCCAGAGACTCCACGAGTACAGCATGCGGCACTTTCTTTCTACAACGGTAACTCCAGTTAAAAGTTCACATCATCATAATTTGGACATCAATTCCCATTACTCCTTGCGCGCGTGTTCATGTCATCTTCTATTGAGGAGGGTTTGCTGGGAACCTGAGTCTTTTCTCTCAGTATCTCTCCTTTTCCAGTTTTCGCGAGATTTACATCGGCGGGTTGTATGTGGCCGTGGCAGCGTTTCTCTGCTAGACCATCTGAACACATTACTGATATGAAATCCGCGCACAGGTGAGGAATGTGTGTGTCCAACGGGAGAACAAGGCTCTTAACGTCCAGTTGTTGCTTCGCTGTCACTTGGACCCGGGAAGCGGATGTAGCTAGCTAGCCGCCCCCTGTTACGTTACAGTAACATCTGCATTGAGGTAAAGCCAGGACAAGACGAGCATGTAGTGTACATTAGGTGTGTAAGGTGTTGTCTAGGACAGGTGGGTCCAAGTGACTCGTAATATATCACATTTACATTGCTAATGTGTAAGATATACGCAGTGAAATGTTATTCCAGCAATTTACGTTGCTGTTTTTTGTCAAATACAATGACATGGATGACGTATTCTCTTGAAGTTGTGACGGTCAGATTATCAATCGGGGTTTTATTTCTACACATAGCCGTGACTGCAGTTAGCTAACCAACTATCATATAATTGAGCCAAGCAGGGTCGTCTAAGAGGTCTATGCTCTACTATCACGCTGACCTCCATGGCTGTGTAGTTAAAGTAATACCCAGGAAGTTATTCTAACATGCTAAAAGCCATTGGCTGCCGGAGGTGTCAGTCTCTGCTGAGCAGGCTGCAGCCTGTCACCGGTCTCCTCAGATAAACGATCCTTTTTGCTGGGGGGCAGGCTTCCTCATGCTGTGGAGTACATCTGAAGTTTGACAGCTGTCACACTCATGCACAGTTTAACTGAGCATTTCCCTGTTTTTCTCTTCTTCAGTAAGCTTTGAATTTCTGGAGGCATGTCCAAGAAAAGGGGCAGGTACGTAGAAACAAAGAAACAATGTCAGCATACAAACAGAATGGAACAGTGAAACCATAACCATATACTGTGTGTATATATATATATATATATATATATATATATATGTCTCATATGATGATGATAGATATATGGAAGATACAAACTGGATTTAACATTAAGGTGCATAGAAACGCAGGCCTTCAAGCTGATTGTGGCTGTGTGTAGTACTATAGGGGGCTGCACAAAGAAGGGAAATATTGAAATCACTATATGACCACATGTCCCAAAATACCTATTTTCTTGTTTTGTACTGACCCATTTAGTGTCACATCATCATTTTTATACTTTTTCAGTAAAGATTAAATGCATACCATTCCTACTAAAAATTGTGAGTCATCGTACTTGCAATATCTGTCCGAGTAATTGCAATATTATTTCTATTCGTCCTGTTCTACTAGAAAGCGGAGTAGCGGGGAACTGAGTGACACAGTAACCCCTGACCCCAACAGCATTCTGGGCGTCCGTATTCAACATAACTGGCGTGAGAAGGGGAATCAGAGTAAATGGAAGGGAACAGTGCTGGACAGACTTAGTGTAAACCCTTCTCTCTTCATGGTGAAGTATGACGGCTTTGACTGCGTCTATGGCATCGAGTTGTTCAAAGACGATAGATTGTCAAACCTACAAGTGCTGTCGGAAAAAGTTGGTGAGTAAGGAGAAGCTTATTAAAGGTAGGATTATATATTTCGATTTGAATCACTTATATTCATTTCTTCTTGTGTCTCGACAGTAAACAACAAAATCAAGATACCTCCAGGGGCAGAAGAGCTGGTGGGCAAAGCTGTGGAGCATCTTTTTGAAAAGGAGGATGGAGAGAAGAATGAGTGGAGAGGCATGGTCCTCTCCAGAGCTCCAATCATGACCAACTGGTATTATATCACTTATGAAAAGGACCCAGTTCTTTATATGTATCAGCTGTGGGATGACTATGCCGACGGAGACCTCAGGATTCTGCCAGAAGCAGGTTAGGGTAATTTGTGTTTAACAAAGAGAGTCTGATACTTCACAAGGCTTTATTAAGTGGTTTATAATCTTTTCCTGAGGCTTTAGAGATAAGATCAAGTGTAACCAAAATGTGACTTTAATGCTCTTTCCACTTGATTTGATGATTATATGATTTTTGTTGGTATTCATGCCACGTGGGTTCACCAGCAATGACTTTTACTGAAGTCTTTATTCCTCATTAGGACCTAATGGGAAAAAAGTACTACTTTAAAAGCCAGCACTTCATGCAGCTGTGGACCAAGGAACTCTGTTTAAGTATTCCCTATATCTCTGTTACAGAGTAACAGGGAATGCTTTAAAAACTTCTAGACCCCGCGGAGAGGGCCCTCTGACAGACATTCCCAGTACATCTCCACTTCCAATTTGGGTGTACCAGGTCTGTTAAATATATACAACCTGACCACCAACCTGATCACATAGTGATCAGCTGACAGCTCTGCTCCTCCCTTGATCCAAGTGTCCAAGACACACCGCTTTCTGGGGATTATCACAAGTCCCAGTGTGTTGCAGTTCTCTCCACGGAGCACGAGGGTTGCCTCCACGTCATGCCTGTCGTTTCGCCAACCTCAGAATTTTCTGGTTGACAGCTAAAGGGAAAGAGGCCTTTAAAATATGACAAATGAATAAAGGAAACAAAAACTGTTGATAATACAATTCATCTACAAAATCAATCATTGATCTTTGGCCTGGTTTTCTTGTACTAAGTACATTTCTGAACCCTGTTTTATACTCGAACATTGTGTTTGTCATGACCAATCCATGTGTAGCACATAAGTCCAATATCAGATCACAGCACGGGTTAAGATCAGGCATACTGTTCCTCCCAATCATTCTTCTCCAGGATTGCCTATCATTGCCCATGTGAGCATTGGACCCTCACCTAGGACCACTTCACCTTGGGAGACCGTACCAGAAGCTACTGTCCCTGTGAGCATGTCTCCCAGGAGCACAGGGACACACAAAGCCCTCCACCACATTAGGGTGGTGATTTTTGGAGGGGTAGTTTTTAAAAATGTATTTATTTATCTTTTTTTTTATTTTTTTTAAAGAAACAGTATAATGTCTGTGCAGGTGAGATGTGCTGTTAAAAGTAAAACTTTGTTTTAAACTCTTTTCATGCATATGTTTCCCCAGAAATCAGATTATTTTACGCCCACTTTGAGTTAATAACAGTGTGTGTTGTTTGGTGGGTTAGATACATTGAAATGTCTAACTACATGACTAGTTAACACCAGCTCTAGTATTCACACAAGACAAAGGTCTAATTTCACTGTGATGTACAAAAATAACTTCTTGTCCTTCATTGTTTATTCTTCGCTTCAGAAAACAAGCACCTGTTGCCTGCAGACAGAAAGCCCGGAGAAGAAACTGAGAGTCTGGTGGGGAAACAAGTGGAGTATGTGACTGACAAGGGTGTGAAAAGAACAGGCCTGGTCATCTACCAGGTCCCAGCCAAGCCCTCAGTCTACTATATCAAATATGATGATGACTTTCATATTCATGTCTATGATCTTGTCAAAACCACCTAGAGATATTGGACACTTAACTCACTCTCCAGCCTCCCTCCATCTGCTTCAGTTTCACTCATCATTCTGTTATTTAAAGCCATGGCAGGGTTGAATAATTAATGCTTTATGTTCAGATATAAGTGCAATCTTATTTTGCAAGTGCAATCTCTTTTTTTTATATGCGCAGCAGAACTGTAGCAATGCTATGCTTGGCTATTGGGAGGAAAGACAGTAAACTTGTTTTATTGTGGCTTCTTTACTTTGAACATATAAGTTTGGACAGTTTGAGATTGCACTGCCCGATGCAATGTGCAGTTGATAAACCATTTCCATGTCTGTCCTTGAGATAACTGTATGACTAACGAAACTGCACAAAAAGCCTTTTAAAGCCACATTTCTAATGACCTTAGCTAATAAGCATGATAAACATATTATGTTTGGGATGATGCCATCCACATAGGCATTAGTTGAGTTAATGGGCAGGTGAATGATGTTCTGTATCATCCAACAATAATCTTGAATGCAATGTTGGAATCAGTGGAATCAGCATTGTAAAAGCACTCGTTTGAATAAGGCTCATGTGGAAATACTCCTGCCCCTTTCCAGATTTATTATTGTTCTATATATGAATGGTCATTTAAGTATTGTAATTCCTGCTTGTCTTTTATAAACAAAGGAACGTTTCCACGTAGGCTCTAAATCACAGAACTCAAAGAACATCAGATCGTTTGTACTGATGATGAACATGCAGTTTGCTTAATTCCCATTGTAATTTCACGCCACAAACATAAAGTGCCTTCAGGCTTGTCATTTTGCAACATGGTACGTATAATATCTCTGAATATCATTGTGTATGAAGGAAGGCTGCTACCTGTTTTCCATTCAAACATTAGATGCTCTTTCATGATTGGTGATGTTGTGTTTTGCTGTTAATGCAGTATGAAAATATTCCTTAAATATAAACGCGCATCATCGATGGTTGTATAATCTGTTTATATTGTGGGGAGCACTTTATTGTATAAAGTTTACATTGTTAGGTTATATTATGCTACATAGTTTTCCCCAAATGCCTTTGTCATTGAGAGCAAATGTGGTTGAATACGCTTTACATCACACGCATGAAGAACTTATTGCAATACATGCAGATGACAGTATTTAATCTGTACAATTTATGTGGAATTCCTGGTAATGTTGCCTGTCGTGATTACTCTCATTTACATGAATATCTCATCAAAATAGCAACAACTACAAACGCAAATCATTATAATGGACTATTTCTAACTGGTCTTGCAACATGACGTCTATGCTTGCAGTTTGGATTTCATCCCAACTTTGTCACTATTTCCTAGTTGCTCAGTTGGTCTTTGCAGCCTTTATTTGATCCCCTCTGTAAAGTAGTTTATCAGTAGGTATACGTGTACTGTAATTCTTCGCAGTCAAAACTCAGCATGCAGAAACATTGGTTATTTTGACAGTGGAAAATTGACAGTGTGGCAGGATCAGTACCGATTGCTTAACCAACATGAAAAATAATTAAAAAAAATAATAAACGTTGGTCATCACCGGACACTGCCGGTAGTGCTGCCGAGTGTTTCAATGTTGTTCCCAGTTGATTTACAAATGACTGTCTGCTCTTCTTCACGCTTTCAATCACATTCTCGTGTTGTAGCGGCATCCAGAGGCAACGTGTGTTATTATTCAGTCGGAGATAATAAAGATTTTTGCACATTCATGCGTTATTCTTTTAACACCCTGCTGTGATTAACATATCTAAATATATATATGGTTGAGTTTGCTTCATTTGATCAGTCAAAGAAAGAAATGGCAACAAAAAGTTGTTCATTTTACATATATATATATATATATATATAAATATATATATATATAAATATATATATAGAAACATGTATATAAATACATAAAAACTCAATAAATCCTAAAATAGACAGGGCATGTTTTCAAACTGATGTATTTAGTCACACATTGTGAAACTACATATACATATAAGAGACATCTTCATAACATTATTGTAACTGCTGGAGAACTAAGGGGAGAAAAGTACAGTTTATTACACTTAAAAGCAAAATTATAGGTGCTAGTTTGCAAAAAGCTGTTAAATGGAGACAACATGATTTGGGTCTGAGCTTTATGTACAATACAACTCACAACCAATTCCAATATCCTTCAGATAAGCACTTAGGGGACTGCTCCTCAACTAACAGTGTTTCTCTCATGATGCGTGTCTCATCCTTCTTGCAAGTGGTTAGGGCAACAACTTTTGAAGAGGTGGTGTCATTTCTCAAGTGCAATGTCAAAAAGATCAATCGAAATGAGAGCGTTCCAGTTCACTTTGTGAGATCTTTCAGATAATGGAAACCCTGATTTGTGTAATCAGCTGCTTTGGTTGGAGCGTCTGAAAGGGATGATATTGACCACCGCACTCCTGAAACAAAATTAAACAAACATTAATATTTACCTTTTGAGGATTCAGCATTAAAAAGGCATTTAAGATATAAAGCAATTAGATACTAATCAACCAGTCAAAAGTGTTGCTGGAATTGATTACCACACCAATGAAAGCTGTCAGTGTCGCTCCATTGAACGTGTACACAACCACAACTTCAACCCTTAGCACACATAAATTTGCAAACTCGTGATAGCCACGAGTTAGTAATCTCTGTACATGTTCTGTGCTTCGTGTTAAGAAAAAAAAAAAGCTTCTATTGAGTTCTTACCAGAATTCCAGGCTTGAACAGGGGAGAATTCAATCTTGGGCATCGTCGGAAGCTGAGCCTGAGGAGAGGAGGGATTTGTTTGAAACAGCATGATACAATACTTTGTAGTTATGTACGCTATGTTGTATACATATTAATATATAAAACATTTCAAGACAAGGTCAAATGAGATAAATAGCTGAATGTGGAAAGGCATAATCCTGTCCAATCCCTTCACTTACCACGTAACTCAGCAACATGTGATAAAATACAGAGCCAGACCTTACTACTGGAAATAATGATGAAGGGTCGACAATTTAATGGCTCACCGATGTGTGGGAATAGTCATAGCTCTTATTTATTTTACGAAGAACGTAATTCACCACTTATCTTATAGTCACATGTCTAAAATGTTTCCTTAGGGGACACTACTAGACATATGGGTGCACTTCGTGGTGACCTGATACTTTTATGACAAAAATACTAAAAGTGGGTTAAGCTAAGTAGTGAAGGTTATCTGTACCTCCATGCCAAAGTACTTCATCCACTCCTCTATGGCTGGTGGTATGGCTGCTTTGGCTTTCTCCAAAGCCACTGAGCCCTGCTCACTGCTTCCCAGAAGCCCAGAGTCATAGGCAACGTACAGAGCTCCTCCTGCTATGGTCACCTTGGTCGCCAGTCTGAAAATAAAAGATCACTCAGGCGATCAGTCATAAAAACACACCATTCCATATGGCCTGAAACATCTGAAAGTGGTGTTAAAATAAGTAAAAGTAACGGTACAGGTCAATATAACGAGAGTAAAGCATTTGAAACTGCCCTTTGGTGGACACTTCATTTAAGTACGCGAACGTTTAATACGAAACATAAGGTTGTTGACGTTTGTAATCTCCGAAAGCTAATGCGAGTTAATGTAGAACCGAGCCAAAATCCAGTGACTATAAAGAATATTGTTATTCTTCCTTTCAGTTATTAAAACAACCAGCTGTCGGACGAAAAGGCAAAATAGATGAAAGCCTGAGAGTCCTCAGTGGGACTGACCTAGCTTAGCGTAAAGTTAGCTATACTGGCTAAACGAGCAGCTAGGTTTAGCAGCACATTCATCTACCTTAAAATGACAAGTGGAATGAGGAAACTTACTTTACGACTGGCAAAATCTTTGCCGCCATGGTCCACAGTGGTGAGGTTTCCTTTTATCTACACTTATTCAATTTCACTGAGGACAGGCTGGGTGAAGGACAACCTTTGCTGTGCACTGTCAATAAAGTTGCGCATTCAAAAACGCAAGCGTCGACGGTATTTCCGATTCTCAGATTTGTTCTTTTCGTCTTATGTTATTCGTTTCTTGCATATGTAGCTATTAAAACAGTTTTTTAAAAAAAAAAAAAAGTTTACTCGTAAAGAGGATATTTTTATACACTGAGAAAATATATCTTTAAAAAAAACTGTCTGACTAGCAATGCAACACTAGTAAATTTCACTTCTTATCGATATAACACACCCCTTGACACATTTCGTCTGAGAGAGACAGGGAGGTTATATAAATAGCCCTTCGTTTCCTTATGTTTCACATGAAAACCGGACTCCTGAAATCCTAAGGTTTCTACTTGAGCCTCCAGCTAACATTAGTTTACAAAATGAAAATTCTGACAAAGGTCCTGTTAGCCAGTTTGAGTGTTGCTTTCATTGCTTTAAGGTGGACTGCACCCAGTTTCCATGCAGGTAAGGGTGTGTTTGACTCATTTGTGCGCTTGTGTGATTCATTTAGGCGCTTTTTCTAAGGTTTGGGTACTTCTCCAACGTTTACATCAGCACTTAATTTTCATTATACTGACAGGTGCACGTGAAACACGTGTTTAAGGTTTAAAGGGGGAAATCACCTGTACAACACAACGACAAGATATACTCTTCTAATCATGTGCTAGAATGTGTGAGATGTGAGAATACAAACACTTTTATCTGCTGCTGCTGTGTTTTTTTAAGTCTGTTCCGGGGTCCAAATTCACTGCATTTCTCAATACACCTGAATGGTTGGCTTGTTCTCAGGCTTGTAAAGATATTGATTAATGGTATTCTACGAATATTTAGTTCTAATTAATTGCATGTCATTTTTCTCAACTTAATGCAAAAAAAACACCAAATCGTCCAAACAAAAATATTTAAAATGTTTAAAATCGTATCAATATTCAACAAAGTCTAAAGAGCGCTTGTTAGGAGAATGATGACATTATGTAAAGGGACCATTTGGTAATGTGGCCCAGATAACTGTGACCTTCCAACATGAAATAAATATAAATAAATAAAATAGCGTGTAAATCCATCTTCTATTGCATGGTTGACAGAATACCGTAGGTGCTTTGTGCTCTGCAATGAAAAAAAATCCTGTGTGTAACCGTGTTTAATGATTCCCGGGGGAATTGGGAAAGGGTGCACAAACCAAGTGTGTAATTGCTGATGATCAGACATGCTTGTGACTGAGGCCCACAGAAAGTACTGAACAGCTTAGCGTTCAGCCCAGTTTGCACCAGCCCTCAGGAGGAGGGGTCGGGATTGTTTTGTGTTTCAGCTCCTCCTTCCTCAATGTCAGATCAGAAGTATCACTTTGCACTTTAACCTGACAAAAATACTAAAACTGACTTTGATCAGTTACCAATTTTATTGCAGACATTTGCTCATGCATGCTTGTTATATGACTCCAAATAAGATAAGATTGAGGTTATCGTAATCAGAACAGAGATAGCCAATTATATGTCGTATGATTTAGATAAACATGTTTCAGAACTATCTGCTAATCTTAATTACTTAATTAGAGTGTATATCTAATAAAAGGCACAAACACATGCCCAGGTGAAAATACCAGTAGGCTTACTCTTGCTTATTTTCAAAGGTTGAATCAGTGGCACCCATTTAAAAGTTCCTATTTTTAATGTGTGTTATCCACCAGTTACCTACCAAAATCTGTATGAATTTATTCCAGAATCTCTCAGGGGTGCGAGGGTGCTGGTGACTGGGGCCAGTACGGGTATTGGTGAACAAATTGCATATCATTATGCTCGCTTTGGAGCCCAGATAGTAATCACAGCAAGGAGGCACAACGTTTTACAGCAGGTGAGTGAACCCCACACACATTGACTCAAAGCTCAAACCAATAAAATGTATGTAAAGTGCCACATGTACGTAAGTGCTTTCATAATGTTTTCGTGCACTGCCCGAAGAGTTCCATGTCCATCATATCACATGCAGTATTTCTAGTATGCTGTGATATAAAATGTCTGGCAATAGGTTCATAACAAACGGTCTTAACTGTGAGAAAATTATACTCACTAGATACCTTTCAAACTCTGTTGAACCATCATTTCTGATCTTGGCTAATAGGTTGCAGAAAAGTGTCTGAGTTTGGGAGCCCAGAATGCTTTCTACATAGCAGCAGACATGGCCAGTGACTCGGACCCTGACAGAGTGGTAGAGTTTGCTCTAGGCAAGCTGGGAGGTCTGGATTACCTGGTTCTCAACCACATAGGCCCGAGCCCCTTCAGCATGTGGCAGGGGGATGTTGAGCACACCCAGTGGCTGATGAAGGTAATGCAGCACATTGATGGTCTAAGAACATGCATGTGGTCAATGTACTGATTTATTGTGTGTATGTGTGTGTTTGTGTTCTTTCTAAAGGTCAATTTCATGAGCTATGTTCAGATGACTTGGAAAGCCCTAGCCTCCCTGGAGCAAAGTAAAGGATCACTAGTGATTGTTTCATCACTTTTAGGTAGGTTTTAGATACGCCTTGATTGCATTTTACTTGAAAACCTAAGAATTGCTCACAATTTAGAAAAAATTGTGTGTTTTCTCCCATTGAGAACCAATTATAATGTAGTTTAACCTCCTTTAGTCATATTAGCTGTTCACCTAGGAAACAATCTGAACGACCTCAATGACTATCTGGTCAGGACATTATAGTCAAAAAGACATTTCATCAGCACATGGAGTTTTCCCAGTTGCAATGGAAACGTAGATAATCAATCAACTGATTTCTATTTTTTTTTTGAGTAAACTCCATCTTGGTGTTGAAGATCTACTTTTGTTGGCACTAATGATGTTTTGTGAAATGATGAAAAATATGAAATCTATCAGGATATTTCGTGTATATTTTCAGAATGTTTGACATAGTTTCCCCCCAAAAAAAAGATTCACACCCTGACGCTTACATGTGTTGATGCCTCACAGGTAAAATGACCTCTCCTTTTGTTGCACCGTACACTTCAACCAAATTTGCCGTAAATGGTTTCTTTGGGTCCCTTCAGCATGAGTTGGCTATGAAGAAGAGCAATATATCCCTCTCTATATGTACACTCGGGCTCATTGATACTGAGTCAGCAATGGAGAAAGTCAAGTAAGTCAAGTGTACACTGAGTATTTTAAACCAATGCAATAAATGCCATGATGCCCACTGATACACAAGTAACTAATATATATATATATTGATTACTAATATAAACAGAAGTTAAATGCATTATTTTTCTGTTTCTTAGGGGATATACTAAAGTACCAGCCTACCCTGCCACAGATGCAGCTTTGAACATCATCGTTACAGGAGCTACAAGGCAGCCGGAGCTCTTCTACCCTTGGTTCACCCACATCGTGACTCTTAGTAAAGACTTTTTCCCTTCAGTCACAAACTATCTAATCCAAAACTCCTACAACTACAACCATTGAATAAATAGCCCTATATATGACCATTACCTACACTCCAGATTCATCACATGGATATTCATCCGTTTTGAGCGTTGACATCATATTTATCACTTATTTATGTATGGTTGCTATGATGAGACTGTGTTCAACTCTGTACTAAATTTTAGATTTATTTCATGACGCTTGACGCCATTCTCGTTGACGTAAACCTTTTCCCAAAATCTTCACAAACAAGTGGATCCGGGCTTTCTGTAGAGAGATACTGAACCGTGTCCTCTTTTTCTCGTAATGCTATTGGAAGATGACCAAAGATCCACAAGGCAGAAACGTGGCATGTGGCTTGGATTTATTTTTCTCTTTAGCTGCTGTCCCAGCAGATTCAGAACAATCCCCCTACAACACCTGATGATGCGTGTGGTAGTAGAGAGTAGGAGGACACACAGCCGGAGATTCAGGCCAGGATAAGAAGTTGCTGAAGAGCAGAGGACATCTCCTCTTCACACAGCAACCCTTTCATATCACTGCAGTTGTCAGTTGTGACTTCTAAGGTTTCATCAGAAATGAAAGTATTCCATGTTTGCTCCTCCACGCCCACTCCTCCTCCTAAACCTCACCTGTACACGCACTCTTCCTCCCCTTTCCACACGCTACCACACTACACCTTTATGTGTGAAATGACACGTGGGGTAGAAAGAAGAAGAAGTGCACTGGTGTAAAACAACTGCAAGAAGGTTCCGGTTATCAGCGTGTTCGGCAATCATTCGTGCTTACAAAGACTATCTGAATAAAGACATTTAGCTAAAGTCACTTCTCAGGAGGACAAAAAATGGTGCGAAAAACCCGGACGTCAGTTGTCTTGTAACACTGGTTTGGTTGATACAAGATATTTATTGCTGTTTGCCGGTTCCTGCATGTGACGCAACAATGTGATGTGAAGTAAATGTCACTCTTAAGGTACTGAGTTAATTTAAAGAGATGTGTATCCTGCAATGAAAAGCAATCAGGTGCCCTAATGTTATGGTCTAATCAGGCCAGCCTACATCCAACTATATGCACTATTCCAAACTGCCTTTATTATTAATAAATAAATTGATAATAAGTAATGAACTATTTCTTATTGTTGAGTGTGTTTTTGTGTGTCTTGGCAAGTGTTTACTCAATGATAAAATGATGTGATATGTTCTTTAATTGTCCACAAGAGGGCAGTAACGCCAAAGCAGTGAAGGGAGATAGTCCACGGTGACTGAGGTTTTTCCCAAAGCCTTCAAGAACACTGAGGTCAGTTCCCCATTACAAAAAGTCTTAAATAGCCAAGCTGAATGTGTTTGACAGTAATCAGATATGCCTGTTATCTCAAATATGGAAGTATTTGGATGAAGAATAGAACTTTGTCTTGTGTTCACAGGTTGCTATTTTACATCTCTTCCCCTTTCCAGTTTCCACTCTGTTCTCCTTCACAGGATTCCTCCCCATCTCTGTTCTTCTCTATTTTGTTTAGTTTTGTCTTTCCAGAGCCGTCCACTGTGGGCGTTGCAGACTTCCTACAGAGTAGAACTTTCCTTTGTGTCTTTGTTCATCATTCCCAAAGGCTCCGCAGGCATCCTGTGAAGCTGTTGGCTCAATCCATCCTGGTGGTCTTTTCTTTATTGTAATACACCCTAGAGGTTGTACCCTGCTGATAGAGTGCTTTCCTACTGTAGTCACACAGTGAGCTGTCATTGTCAAAAAAAAAAGAGAAGCCACACTACAACTTAGTGTGATTTGAAATGACGGCAAAAAACAACCGAGGGATTTGTGTGAAGATAGGTGAATCTGTAACTTAAACATGTTGCACTGCAGTTGCATCATGATGCTACATTCTGCTGTTCTGTTTGTAGTATTTCATTTGAAATGACTGATGGGGAGAAGTCATCAAATACATGTTCTCTTTGTCCTTATCTTGACGTTCTTGATGATTTGAGGGGATTGTAGAGATGGTATAATCCCTCTTCAAATGCTGTGGAAAAAAATCACCCTCTCTCTGGCTCCTTCTGTCTCTTACACACACACACACACACACGCACACACACACACAAATACGGTGGGGCCTCCTGGGTAGGAGAGCAGTCATGGCCTGGGAGAACAGCCAGAAACACCTGCAACAGATTAGTGTTCCTAATGCTTGGTAATAAATCCTCTCAACCTTCCCTAGTATCTCCATCTCCTCCAAGCATGGATCTTAGAGGTTGAGGAGCATGCAACCCACATTTAAAATACTGAATCTAATGCACACACACACAAGCAAATGCTGAATTTGTGATGCAGTCCTGGATGTATTTGCATTTTCTTAATCGGTTATAATCCACCGCCATGAACGCTGTAAATAAATTACACTCCACCTACATGTTTCTACCAGAGATTAAGAATGTCCTATATCGAGATCAAACATTTTCATTATGACTGCAAACACACAAGGCCAAGACCAAAGCCTCGGCTGGCCGCTGTAAAACTTGAAAGGTGGCAGACTGATTGGCCAAATGGACTTTACAGGGGTTTGTGACTGGGGTGGAATTCTGGTTTATTATCAGCAGCACAGAAGTTAAATCTCTATGTCGACATATAAAAAAAGGACAATCAGTATATGTGCCTCAATAGTAAAATTAAATGACATGTAACATAATTCTATAACTTTTTCCCCGGGTAGCAAATGTCTCCAGGTTTATTTTTGCCCACAAAGTTTGCTGATGCGGCAGAAATTTCATAGCTCAGACCATAAATAGTCTACCATCCATGGAGCCAGTACGATGCCCCTCAACCATCATGCAGCCGTCTCAATTTATGATTCTTTCTTGTCCTGGTTCTTTGAGCACAGAGGACACGGGGCCGATAACTCTCTGTCCAGTTTCACCCATCAGCTACTTCCAGCGTTATATATAAAAAAAGAATCAGCCTCGGTGAACACGTGTCACATCCTTCAATTTGTGCTGTACTCACACATGCCAACGATGACAAACTTCTTTTGTCTCCTATTGACAAAATACTGAGTGATAATCTTTCAACCGGATAGATAATGTAGGTTAATGTGTTCTACGACGGCTGGGCTGTTCATGGTCATTATATCCGGAGCATCAAGTCAGCCCTGATAAAGTCTCATGATGAGAATAAAGGCAACGATGATAGTTTCAAATACATCTTAGACATATTGACGTTTTATTTAACAGCAAATCGTAACAGGGGTTATCTGACAGCACTTTACAAAAAGAGATATATGACTGTGTTAGAGGAAAGAAAGGAGGTTCGAGCCCATTGAGGAAGAGTTCACCTCCAGGAATCAACCAGCAAGTCCCAAAACACAATGCTAATAAAGTTAATGACAGGCCTGCCAACTGTCAGGTAACAACTGCCTGATTTAAAGTAAACAAGGACTGTCACTTTACAACAATAATGACTCAGGTAATAAAAGTAATGGAGCTCTTTAAATAAAAACCACAAATATGTGTAAAAACAAACTCGTAACATGATTACTCAGGTAGGGAGTAATTCAGATAGTGTTTCATTACATATTACATTCAGAATATCTTTGCTAAGTCGAGTGTATTTCAAAACACACTTTACCAAATAACACTTGTTCTCGGCCTCAGCAGCGTTCACATTGTCGTGATATGACAGATATTTAGATTTGCTGTAATGATAAAGATCAGGGGGACAAGAGGGCTGTGAAAGACACATGAAAGTTGATTTAGATGTTGACACGTCCCTGTAGTTTTGATCTGTTTTCGTACTGACCGAGGTTACACATGGTAAATAAGGAGCATTTAACATTTTCCTTGGAATCAAACATCACCGTGTGCTTCCTCAGGTCGGAGCTGGCCATTGATCCACGTCGTCGTGTGACGCGATTCAATTTCAAAAGAATGTTAATCTCGCTGAATAACGAGCTTGTGCATGACCTCTGAAAAGTTTTCACAAAACATTGATCTATGATAACAAAAGGAGAGAGTGAGCAACAGAGTGTGTGTGTGTGTGTGTGGGGGGGGGGGGCAGTTTGAAAACCTGCGAAAGGGAGGGTGAATAAAAACTGTGGGTGTGAGAGGAGGCTGAGGTGGCCCTGTGGCCCCTGACCTCTTTCCCCCAGGTCCATTCAGAGAAGCACAATGGTTGACACCTGTGTCCTTTCAATACCGCCACTATTATTATTTACATCAGTCAGTGGGAGAGAGAGGGGAAGACAGAAAGAGGCCAGAGGTGCTGCGAAGCACCAGCCTCATGCCCACCGCCCTGAACCTCCCCTCCCTCCCTCAAAGATAGGTGCCTTCCCATCTCTCTCTCTTCCTCCCTCGGTCTGTCTGCCAATCTCTTCCTTTCTAATTATTTCAGTTAACCCCAAACACATAGTCAGGAAGAGAGGATCCACAAAGAGGGGAGGCAGGGTGTAATTACATGCTGTACTAATGGTGTGACATTGACCTGTTCCTGTTCTTCTGAATCATCACAGCGAGCTGCAGATGGCTCCCGAAGTTTTGTCATCTGGCACCTGAAGAAGTAACAACGTGATCCAACCGATGGCAGTTACTCCAAAACAAGCGTGAAAATGTATAAATATATAGAAGTTTTTTTCTTCTGAATGCATCAGGAGCCAACAACAACCTCCCAAATATATAGAGATATTTGAATATGTGTTTATATGTGTGAGCAGGACAGTCCTTCAGTTATGTGCTTGTCATTTCTCCCTTCCTTTCCACTGGTGGTGGGGAGAGTCACAGGGAGCATGGGTGGCAGGCTGGGGGTTACATGAATTCTTTTCTTTTTTCGTTTCATTGGGGGAGAGAAAGCCCAATTAACAAAGGATAAGAAGTGAACCGTAAACACCCTCAACAAGGCCCTACAAACCTACAAGAACAAGAGCTGTCTCTCTCTCCCTCTCTCTCTCTCTCTCCCTCCTTCACCCCCCCTCTTGCTCACTCTCTCTCTTCCACTTCCCTCACAAAAGGAAGGCTCAGAGCTTACAAAGTGCCAATTAACACTGAATGTTTGCCCCTCGCACCTCCCTCTCTGAACTGCTGACAGCTCTGGTGTTTGGGTTAATACCAAAGGCCTGCAAAGAATTATAATTCTCCTCCTTGCCCCATCCCCCTCGTTCTCTCCCTCTTTCTATCCTTTTATTTTGTTTCCAATGGGGTGGTTTTACAGTTCAATGCACAGTCAAAGGGTGATATAAAATGACTTTCCAAAGAATTTCATTTGAGGAGAAGAGGGGCTGTGTTGCATCGGGGCAGCGAGGGGCAGGACCAGGGACAGGGGGGGGGGACCGTGGTGAGAAAAAGAAAAATACTTATTGTATATTAATTGTAATTGTATCTCATGTTGTATAGTTGTGCAAAAAAATGATGATTCACCTGTTTGTGCTGTGGATGAACACGTTGTGTTGTGGCTCTGCGCTTCCTCCTCTATCACCAGTGCATCTTCTGCAAAAGTCTGATGCAGACATGACACACGCCTGCACGTAGTAAGCACACATATGCACATTCGGTCGTTCTCGCCCGGCGGAACTCTGAGTCCCATTTGAGATGAAGATAGCAGGTCGGGTCGTTTATCACGAGCAGGGCTGATGGCTTCGCTATGCTTGTTTTTCTCCCATTGGAACTCCAATAAATCAGCCGACTGAATAAAAGAGCAGCCAATGAGAAGAGGTGAGAGGGTTAAACTCCGGGAGAAACAGAGACCCCTGGACTTTTTAGGGAGCTTCTGCCTGCACTCAATTCCCTGCCCAAACTGGGTCTGCCTCAATAATTTACGACCTCTTGGGACTAGGTCTAGACTCTCTTCTTTCTTTACTTAGGGACGACGTGCCCCATTAACCCAGGTTATTCTTGGGGATTCAGCAAAGCTTTTGTTAAGAAAAAAGCTCCGGCACACTGTTATATAGGATGCAATATGTGTAACTACATAAATAATAGACACCTGCAACTGTAAGTACATTACAGGATGCATAGTTGTCGGCTACGGTCAGCAGCTTGTTAGCTTGTTAGCATGAAGTCAGCGCCTTTACATTTTGTCCTTGTTATTGGGTGTTTATGTGCCTGACAATTTCCCAGCAAGCCACAGTCACTTCCTGCAGTCTCTGCCGGTTGCCTGGCGACTGGTCAGAACCAAGAAACAGTCCAAACATAAAACAGTGAACTGTGGTTTTTAAATAAGTGTTTTTTAAGGCTTAAACAAATGAGATGATGTGTTAATTAGTGCAATTTAGAGTTGCTGATTAGCAGATTTTGAGACTTTTGGTTAGCTTGTGCTAAACTAAGCTGGTTACGTATCGACTCCACAGACATGGGAGAGGTATCGATCGTCTCATCGGACTCTCAGACAAACGCACGCTGAACCACATGTCAAACATATGCATTGATGGTTGTAGCTAAAAGTTAACGCACTTTTCCAAGGAGATGAACAAGAGACTTAAAGACTATGCCCCACTGTTAGAATGCCATCCTTTGGGTTTGACAAAAGAGATTGAGTGCTACTGCTGGTGTGGAACCAAGCCAGACTGGCTTTATTTACATTCAAGTAAGGGGAGCTGAGCTCAGGGCTGACATGACCCGACACGGTTCATGGTTCCACCCGTAAAGCTTGGCTGGGCCTCCACCTCAACTCTGGGACCCCGGGGTCAAAATCATCTACAGCCTTTGTGGGATGAAGGTGGCTGCAGAGGCATGTGACTCTGGTCTCTGCTTTAAATCTACAGCTCTGCAATTTACTTAAGATAAGGGCAGCAAAAAAGAAAACTTATAACACGGGGCGATAGAAGAAGAATTCACGTGGGAGTGAAAAAACAGTCGGCATTCGCAGGGAATCAGATTTCCACATGGCCAGACATATGATCAAGCTACAGTATATCATTTTTATCTGAAGATTTATTTGGAAACAGGTGCTCCTCCTCCGGCTGAGCTGCCAGGCATCGGAGCAGCACTCAGTCTCGTCTCTGTAACATCTGATTCACATGAACTATAATTTCTTCTTGCCAAACGACAGATCTAAAGGTTCGTGATGTGGCTGTGTCAAATGAGGGTCGTGAGAAAAGCAGGATGGAGCATGTGCCTGGAATTAGATGGATGTCAGAAATTCACTCTGCTTCTCTCGAGAGAACGTGTTTTTAGAAAAGTCACTTTGGCCGAAGTGCAATTGTAGGTCTCTCTCTCTCCTCCTCTCTCTCTCTCTCTCTCTCCCTCCGTGAAGGCAGAATTGGCTCTCTCCTTCTTTTCTACAATCTTCTCTTTTTCCCTCCATCTTGCGTCCCTTACTGCTCCACAACCCGGAGGCATCTCACTCAATAAGAACAGAAATGTGAGCGGTGTGCGTACATGTCTGGAGTTTGTGTGACCACATCAGTGCTGAGCAGAACAAAATCGGACAACAGGGGCCGAAAGGCCCGCGGGACCCGATTCTGGCCCAAGATCCAGGACAGCTCTGCACCACAGTGGATCACGGACTGTAACTCAGCCTCTCGTCTGTGGCTTGGGATGGTGTGGAGGTAGGGGTGAAACACAGGTCAGCCATGGAAACGTTATTGTCTGTGTCAGAGAATGAGGGATAGAGGGAAGAGAGAGAGAGAGAGAGAGGGGAGAGAGATGGATGATAGGAGAGGAGGGGGCTGTTGTTTGAGGAAGAGAGGGAGGACGGAGAGAAAAATAAAATTAAAGATTAAAACTAAGATAGAAGAAGAGGTTTTGACATGTGGGGAGATGGATAAAATCCTACATCCAATCTGAAGGCAGAGCGGTGGACACTTCTATTCCACGTCAGTCTCTTCATATGTGATCTTCAACCTCCATCTGGCAGACGGAGACAGTTTCCCCCAGCACAATATGTGACTATCTTTAAAGCCGAGCCAACACCCTTTACACGGTATTTTTTTTATCAAACGGCAGATCAAAAGAAACTCTCCCAGTAAGTTCTCCGTCTACACTGTAAGAAAAGCTCTTGTGAAAATAACATTAAGTGCACTTGACAGGTTTGAAATGCTGCACAGAGCACTGATAGGGGCACTCACACACAACAGAAAGGGGACGCACCTATCACATGTTAAAGCAGATTTTCTGGGTTCTCCAACTTATCAAATAAGATGATTTCTACCAGATTTTTGAACGTCAAAGTTCCTGGGCGACAGTGATGGATGAGTGTTTGATAATTGTCCGTCGTGAGGGGATGTCAGAGGGAGAAGGCGAGTCACCTCGCAGTGAGAGTAACAGAGGAGGCGAATGGAAGTGATTACATCTAATATTCCCCATCTGGCAGCGATTGACTCAGAAGACGAGTTTCAAAGAGGAGTATGGCGGGCAGAGCAGAAAGCGGCAACACTAATTTGAACAGGATTTACAAATCTCCTGAATCGAATTTGGGAATCTTTGCGCACATCTTGTTCTGTTCCCTCGAGACTCGTGAAGTGCGCGGCACAGATGAACAAACAGCTCTACACAATTAACTTTGCTCAATTGCGCAGATATATTTATGGCTGAGGAGAGCTTGTTTTCACAAACTCTAAACAATCCTGGAGAATTGGGCTCTAATATTCCCGTGGCGTGCTGGATTTTGTAGACTCAACACATCAATACTCGATATATCTCGCTGTCTGTCTATACGAGCGGTCCCAAACCACCCAAGAAATGTCTGCCAGTGTGTCAGAGTTGAGCTGGAGCCAGGTCAGAAGTGATCAAAGAGAGAGAGGAGAGGGTGGGGGGGGTTATCTGGTCCCAATTACATTCAATCATGGGAAATTGGCGAAGTGCAAAGTGAGAGGGAACTTCAGGATGAGAGCGAGAGGCCAGATGAGCCGAGGTGGTCTGACTTCACAGAGAAAGAAGATCAAGACTCCAATGTACATTTCTTTTTTTGGTATTTGGAATATTTTCCATACCTCTCTTCACTGTAGGTCAAAGTCACATCGACTTTACTACCATTGTTATATTTATTATGGGATAGATAGAGACCACAATCGCACAAACCTTCTTAAAAAGCATCTCCACAACCGGAATATCAAAGATGACTGGAAGCATGGGCGGAAGTTTTAGGAAAAAAAATGTCTTGCGAAATGAATGACCGAAACACGGCTCATTACCCAACATGTTAACCGGCAGTCTCTTCCCAGCTGCTGGGAAAACTTAGATTGAATATAAAAGGATTTAGCAGTGTTGATATGAGCCATGTTAACACAGAACCATATTGCGAAATGTTCTCTCGTCACTAATATAAACGATCTGCGGACCGGATGAGACGTACAATTAAGAATGTTAAGTATTCATTACACACTTTTGGCTCCTTAAACTACTGTGATATAAATCTGTAGAAGAGCTCCTTTGTTTAATGAGTCAATACTAAGGAAGATCAGGACTTAAAGGCTCCTGAGAATCAAGGATTTAAATAATTAACTGTGAAGAATGTCTGACAATAGCAGGGATCAGTTGAGGAAACTTTAAAAGATGATCAAGCTCGAACAAAGGCTTCTCTTTGTAAACAAAGGACGTTTCCCCGCCTATTGAATGCTGATAGAGTGAGAGGAGATAACCACAAAGGCATAACAAAAGGGATTTTTCCTCATTGGGATTTGTCAAGTGGTTCCTTCTCCTCTCTGATTGGTCGCTGGAGCTCACCAAAAAAGTGACCCTCCTGTGAGCCCCTCCTCTTCAGATCCCTCCATCCCCCAACTCATTCCCCTGCTCCGTGGCCCTCCCCATGCCCCCTTCCTTCTCCCGGCTCCCTGCCCCGCCCCGCCCCGCGCCCCTCTCCCTCTCTCATTCTCTCCAAGTTGCCTCACGGCTTGCTGTGACCCATCTTGCACCTCCCGAAGCCCACAACAGACGCTTGGTGTGTGAAGAAGGTCAGGAGTTCAGGTTTGGCTGAGGCTCATTCCCTCCCTCTACACAGAGGAGGCCTGCCCTGTGGGTTTATAATTATCTGCCGTTGGCATTCAGCACAGGTTCAAGCACAGTGCAAGCGCTGGCACCAGCGTGGGGGGATGCGCTTGGCTAAACACGTGGTGATTAGTTGTCGCTAATTGTCAGTTCCTTGTTTTTTTTTACCTTTCTCTCCCTTCTGTCTGTCTCTTTCCCCCTCATCAGTTAGAACATCTTTATATAAAATTCTGCGCTTGGTTTATTGTCCTAAAACGCACTCGGCTGTGCTTGTTACTGCTTCATTATTCTGCGGGAGCACTCTCGCAACATTTTATAATCCCTCTCACAAAATGCTAAATTCTTCTATCTGGCATGGAGACATGAAGTTCCCTTTTCCACAGATTCATGCATCCGGTTCGATGAACTCAGTGTTCTGAGCGATCGGAGTGACAAGAAAGAGCACTTCCCGATAAACCCAGGTATATTCAAAGCCTTTATTTGTTGTGGAGGAGAAGTCTGCTTTGCCTCTCATTGCCGGTTTATGATCGATGTAAAAGAGTACGAGGCTAATCCAAGGTTATCCTCATGGTGGGGTGGTCGCTGGGAGGACACTGGAGCTCTGTAAACCTCTCTGGCAGCAGATGCAAGAAGCCATAAAGTCCCTCCAAGAGGAAAGATGAGGGGACCTGAAGTTATACAGCCTCCACAGATGGTCTGTCAGGGCCACAGTCATTGACATGGGGAAGCCAGCTGGACCGGAATGTGCCATATTCTTGTCTCAGTGTGTTTATGACCAAAGTATGGTTCATCATAGTAACCTTGAACTTGGAGTATTTTTTCACAGAGTGTTGCAGGGACAATCAGTCAGCTCCAAGACGTGTATATTGCATCTGTTCCTGTTATCTAAATTTCTATGAATACAAATACATGCATACTTATTTGTGATGCGCTGCGGCTTTTCCACCGGGTTTTCATGGAGGAAATCAGCTGGTTCATCTGAGAGGTGAATGTGGGCTTTTCATCATGCATTAATATTGGCAATGACAGGCAGCGTGATAAATGACATTGGATAAATCCATTCCTCAGTGCCTACAGAGATGTCTCCGCACCATTAGTCACTAACACTAGCGATCTCTGCAAGGGTCCATCATTGCTGCTCTGAGAAACACATCTGCAGACCTTGAGACAGACCCTGAAATGGGCTGACAACTGAGCCAGTACTGTTGGGGGAATAGAAAGAGAGGAACAGCAGTAAGGCAGATGTGCGGCCTGGATGGCTGCCAAGCAGCACCCCGTCATCCCACAACAGACCCTTCATCTCAATATGAGTGAAGGAGGGAGAGGGAGAAAAAATGAGGTAGGGATGTGGAAAACAGCAGGGTGTAGGAGGAGGAAATGGAGGACAGGGACAGATTCTGTACAAAGGCTCCATGACTATTTCTTCATCTGAAACATCCTCCAAAGCTCTTGGCATCCTCACAGAGCAACTGCACACCCACTGTTCAGTCAGCTGTGCCAGCTGATCTTGGAAAGAAAAACATATTGAATTTGAAATAATTTATTGCGCAAACACCTTGTGCAGCACCTTGACTGGCCTATTATTCATTGAAATTTGAGTGGAAAGTAGAACTGGTCCTTTGAGCCTTCCATAAAAAATCTATATTTAACACTTGCACAGGTGGTTGGAATAAAAACCCACATTTGCCCCTCTTCCACTCTCTTTTCGCTGCAAAGAAGTTCAGACTTTTTGCCAATTTCCACGAGCTGTGTGAGATGAGAGATGGACTTCTGACAGGTGTTTGTTTGAATATCAAACAGAGCCACGGAGGCCTGCAGATGGCCGGCAGATTGCATTCCAAACAAGGGCTCCGGTTTGGGGCCAGAGCACTGGGGAAGTGTCCATCTTTGCTCTTAGATGGTTCTCCAGGGGAATGAATGTTCAAATCTCTCGTCTGCATGATCATCATCATCATCATCATGGCCTTCACCACTGGAACAGATGTCTGTAGACAGTCTGTCCAGTCTGGAACAGCACAGCAGTTTCTTTTTCCACGAGCTGCGTGCTGACACAAACTTTTTTTTAAAACAATTTTTGTCTATTTAGCAAGACTGCATTTGTGAATCATGATAAATAAAAATGTACAATCAGACAACGAAAGAAATAGTTCTTAATTCTGTCAAATTACATCTGGCTGTTAATGGTCCTGACTGAAGATACTAGTTTTTTTGGGGAACTTAAGTAAGATTTTGTTTAAGTGACCGAGGCTGAAGACAGTTTTGTGTGTTTGAGTTCTTACAGGGTCTAATTGTAGATATTGTAATTATTTGGAAGAAAACCTAAAGGTCAAAGGTGAAACCAAGTCTTTTTACAGACCAAATCCCAGAGGCGTGGACTCGGTTCTCATGACTTGAACTTGAGTCAGACTCAAATAAAATATTTGATGACTTAAGACTCAACCCGACAAAATAATAAGAAACTTGCAGCTCAACTTTGACTGCGACACCAATGACTCATGACCAGAAAGACTTGACACTCCCAAAGCCCAAAATTCGAACACATTATGACGTAAAACTATTTAGCAAATTAAACTAATTTCCCTGATTCAGAAGTCCTGTTGTGCGAGCGGAGGAGTGAGTCGGTTGTCAGTGCAGACGGACAGAATCGTCCCTGCGGCATTCAGGAGACAGACTAAATGTGTAACCTGTACAAAGACCACATTGTGATCAACAAAAACAAGAACTGCGAAATGCAAAACATGCGGTTCAAGAATCACAGACAAGGATGGAACAACTTCCAGCTTCAGCATTTTAGGCTGCAAAAAGTCTGGTAAGTCTGAGTAAGTGCGGGTTGTTAACTAACCTTTATGGAAGAAGTTTCTCTTCTTTGAAGGAAGCTGAACCGACCTGTATTATTGATCTGAGCATGCAGTAAAGCTGTTGTATTTCTTCCTCCTTGGAAAGACCAGATGATGCTGTATATCAGAGTATCAGTTATTTTCGCTCAATACTTCCCATCAGAGGCTGAAACCAAAGATCCTCTGTTGTTTTTTAGGTCAAACTTCTTGTTAGTGCTTAATGTCCCATTTGAGTTGCCAGCAGGCTGGCTGATGGGCTGCTTCGCTGGCTAAACGGCTGATTTTGAAGAAATAAAATGAGAGTGGGAGGAAGGTATGAATAGCTGGCGAGGTGCACCTCAGTGAGTCAACACCGGGCACTGCCAGAAAAGGTCCATGTGCGTTGGCCGAATGCAGTGAGCCAGTTTGTTTGTTCTAGCCTTGATGCTCTGTCTGTTGTTGTTGCATTTCACTCACAAATCCCAAGTCTGCGCTCTTACCAGTTCAAAGTATGTTTTCACAGTTGTTTGTGTCAAGTGTGTCAGATCAGACATGTGAGCAGCAACAGCAGGAATTAGAGATTAGCTGTGTGGAGTGGCTGAAACTCTGCGTTGGATGGGACAGACCAAAGGAAGGGCGTTTGGTCTGAACACTGGCTCAGATTGCTCCTGCAGACAGATCCTAAGACTGTGGCCAATGTCAACTGGAGCCAGACCAGAGCTCAGGGCTTCTGCCCACGCATACATCACCTGTTTGGGGCTCATTACATAACCTCTGTAGAGAACAAATGGACAAGCTGAATGCTGTACTGTTACGTCTGCAGGTTTCTGTTCTTCAACTTGAAGTAGCTTAGCAGCTGAACACACCTCCATTCAGGGTCTCTGTGTCCAGTAACAGTTCAGGAAGTGAACCAGCCAGAAAAAGTCCCCAAAAGGGAAGGTCAGAATTCGCCTTAGCTCTATTTAATGTTATTATTTTTTTGCAGGGATTTTAAAGAAAGCAATTCAAGACCATCTGCACTTGTGAGGGAAAAACAAAAAGTCCACAAAACATATACCAGATGTGCTTTTCGACTCCTCGGCCAAGTCTCCATCAGCAGCCTGCGCTCTCCTTCCCCTCAGGGGGGCAGACCAGCAGCATGCATAATGCCTGAGCTGTTTCATGCAACAGGTAGCCTCAATTTCCACATTCACCCCCGCAGCTTTGTTGAAAAACGGCATTAGCAGATCTCTCACTGTGAACAAACCCTCAGAGGAGAAGAAGAGTCCGTTAACCCCAGAGCTCCATTGTGACCGTCCCTATGCTGCCTTCTACTGTAACAATGACCTGTGTGGATGAATGCATGGCCTCCCGCCTCAGCTCCCACCCATCCCCGACCCCGACCAACGCTGAGGTAAAGACATGAGGTTATTTTCTTAACCCTGATACAAGAAAATAGAACTCCCAGGGAAATGATCCAGGGCCAAATTTGTCTTTTAATTCTAAAAAGATTGCCGGGGAGGGGGGGATACACTGCCTGGAATGTTTGACTCCCGTCTTTCCAAGAGTTTGGGGGTGGGGGTGGGGGGGTCGGACGCTAGTCAAGCAGAACTGTGCTTTTTTTTTACAAGATGGCTTATTCTATCTCTGAGTCAGACAACAAGTGTTCTGAGAATTATGACTTCTATGAACGTGGTACTTTCACTCTGACAGAGTCCACCGGGAGCTGAAAGGCAAGTAAAACAGCTCACATGCTAATACTGGCCTGATATTATGACTACAACATGTGATTAGATACTGTAAACTATTTAAGGTAAGTGTCTTTAGACATTCTTCTGTCAGTGTCACCGTAACGGTGCTCCGAGAGTATTAACCCGATCTCAGGAGGCACATTCGGTGCCCCAATAAGCTGGCAGCTCCCGAGCCTCTCCCAGTCTGTGGTTGGAAAAGGTATCTCCAGAAAGAGTTCAAGGTGAGGAAAGCTCGTCAAGCAAACACAAACTTTAAACAAAGGAGGGACGGAGGAATCTTTTGCTGAAAGAATTTGGCTCCTCTTTCAACTGCTGGTATGCGTGCAGCACCTCCTGTCAAGAGAAGAAAAATCCCAGGAAGAAACAAACTGGAGAAATGCAAAACAATGCCAACCTCCTGCTGCCTGCTGACTGATTGATTAGGACTTGTCACATTTCTCTTCTTTTCAAATTGCTGAAGGCACGGAAGGCGAGGGTGAGCTTGGGTTGCTCGGCTGAAACCTTTTAACAGTTTATGTTGTGTAAAACGAGTTGTTGGAAAACTCCCAGATTCTAATAATACTGGTTTGTTCAAAGTTTTAAGTTATTGTTAACTACTTTGAAATGTTTGTCTTCAGGGAAAAATCAGGCCTGTTTGTTCTTTTCCTCTCCTCAAGCTGCAAGTCTTTAGTCAGAGCTTTGCTTTGACAGGTGAAGATCAACCGGAGTCATCGCTATTGGCAACCATGTGGGATTGGAAAGGAGAGGTGGCGGGGTCAGCGGCAGCGGTTATTCTATACCTATGCAATAACACACCCGGCCGGTGCAGAGTTCACAACATTCCTTCGCGCCTCTTCCTGAAAACACTGCAGTGCTATTGCAGATTTAACCTCTAAGCCAACAAGAATTATTTACTCTTTGTTTCGATTCCTCTCTCTTGTCAACGAGAAACGATGAAAAGCATCCTTGGACTTACCTGCTTTCCCACGTTTGTCATTACAAGAGGACGACTTTCTGTATCCTGCGTCCGTTTCTCTGATGAATGGACAGAGCGGTCGGCCGTTAATGACTTCCGGTGCAGACATACAAAATAGTGAAATAGCGGCCGGGGCGATTAAGAAGCAATCACATTTGTAAGTATGATAATGTCAATTGAGCTTGTCAAGGATGAATAATTTCAGAGGAGACAGTAAAATATACCTAACAAGGCTTTTCTCGGTGGTAAACACAGGGCTTTTAAAACTGTAATTAGCCCTTTAATGCCTAACACATGGCTTACAAGCCGTCCATGGGCCCAACTTCCCTTCTCTCAACCACTTTCCCCTTCTCTCAGTTGGACACACTTTTCTCATAGCTGGAAATCTAACCACACAAATAGGAAGCACTCTCAGTGGGGTGGGGGTAAGTCACAAGCAGGCATAATTCAGCAATTGGGGGACAAATTGTTATTTTCCTGTGCTTAAAATAGACGCTCAGGAGATGCAAAATAACATTCTGTCTGGGTCTGTATTTGTTACATGCCCTGAATTGGGTGTAACACATTTCTTCTGAACATTATATTTTTTTCCTTGCAGCCTAAAACCCGAACAGACAAGCTATATGTTCCCCCGGCAAGTGCTGGGCTAAAGAAAAGACGAGATCTGACAGTAACAACAGCAGCAGCTATCTCCCAAACCACCCACCAGCAGTGCACCCCTTCTCTCTCTCTTTCCCACAACTGCCCCTTCTTGCATCCTCCATGTCCACCCACCTAAAGCGTTCAAGAATTCCCCCTTGAGAGACAGACACAGATAATTGGTCACAGATTTTTGCTAGCAGGACACAAAGGGACCTCCTATTCACCCGTGCGCAGCTGTCTACTTCCCGTTCTCCCATCTCTGCTCCCCACTAGTCGCGTCCCCTCCAACGGTTCCCCCACAACCATTGGGCCAGTGTTGAGCCGCTCCCCGTCCCAAAAACACAGCCCCTTTCACTGCAACAATAAAGACATTAGGACACATGCCTCCCATAACCCTGACCCACAGTTCCTTTTCGAGTTCCTTACACCCCGAGGCTCCACTGACATCAATATGACCTTTGAATCTGTTACTAGCTCTCTTTGATAAAGGCTGTTCCACTAATTAGGGATCCACTGGTTGACGATGATGCACCTGTAGCGAGATGCGTAATAATTTCAATAATGACACAACAAAATCCTTTTTATAAATGGGTTTCTGGGATGTTGCATTTTTTAAACGACTGCTTTTTTTTTTTTTTATCTCCTCCTGCAAGACGGCATGTAGTACCCATGTAATGCCACCACTTAAGTGAAGAAGAGGAAACGTTTCATTAGAGAATGTCACAACACACTACAAAATATTGTGCATGCAGCCGGGGGAGAAACATGAAGGTCAGGTGTATTCCTGCAAAAACAAAGTCAAAGTCACAGTTACCCATACAGCTACTGTAGCTAACGGTTTGTGCAAAATCCACGTGGGTTCCCCAGTGCTGATATACACAGTCAAAACAATCATACTGGACATAAAATTATGAGCATTATTTCACTTCATAATGTTATAACTGTAACATGGGAGTTAGCTTGGTGGTTAGCCAAGCGGTTAGCTTGGTGGCTAGCCAAGCGGTTAGCTTGGTGGCTAGCCAAGCGGTTAGCTTGGTGGCTAGGTTTAAACATTGTTGACAACATTGGCGACAATGTAGTTTTTCTACAGTGCGGTGGACTTGACAAATTGGCTACCTGAGAACAAAATCAGATCACGTGTCCACAAACAAAACTAATGAGAAACTCACTGATTTTACACTTTAGAGTAGAAAGGGAGAGTTCGCCTTCAGCCGCCGGGACCTTCCCAAGCTACCTGGCATAATGGATTACACGTGCCGAGTTGTGCCGAATACCAAGACGACTACAAAGGACACACGGCGGGGGGGAAAACATACACAAATAAGAAATTGCATTGTGGCTCAAGAGCGGAAAAGAATTGAATAAAAAGGAACGGTGAGAGTTCCGTCCGGAGGGGAGCAGGAGAAGTGGGGTGATTACAATTCCAGTCACAACCAGCACAGCAGTTTGAGCAGCGATCCTGGATTTCTAGAGCAACAGAGCAAAGCTGTTCCCGAGGGGCTCATGGGAAGGCAGAGGTCAACCACCCCTTTCCTGACTCACCACATGTTAAAGGAATTCAGCGTTGCATTGTGGGATATGACACTAGTAACCCCCCACAAGTTTCCAAATTACTAACACATACATTTTCGAACCTGTCTGCCGTTGCATGATTGGAAAAAATGACAAATGTTGATGTAAGAAAGTGAGATGATGATATGAGGGAGCAAGACATGTGCATCCAAACCTTTTTGTACCTCAGCAGACCAAATCTAATTATCTGTGTGGAATTAAAAAAATCTACCTTTATCTCCCAGTAATGGATGACTGGTAAACACGAGCTGGATTTGAGGTATTCAGCGACAGTGCTGCTTTACTGTGAGAAAACAGTTCTTATCTGCTAACTGAGAAGCTATTGTAACAGAAAACAAAGACCAGGCAGACAAACAAGATTGTTCTTTTAGGGAGGCGAATGTTTGTGATTCAGTTTAACATTCCAACATGCAGCTGCAAGATGTAAATACTTCACTTCTCTTCTCTTCTCTTCTCTTCTCTTCTCTTCTCTTCTCTTCTCTTCTCTTCTCTTCTCTTCTCTTCTCTAATTACAGGTTGTTAGTAATCATACCTAAAAGTTACGAGCTGTAACTATCTGCCGACTGACCGGAAAGTGAGTTTGGGAGATAATGAATGAAAACAGTTTTCCCAATCAGGGACAGAGAACTGCTGTGTGTCATTATTACATGCATCCTGTTTTAAATGTGCACTTGTAGGTATCAGTGTTTAATACAAGTGAGTGGGGTTACAATATGATATGATATGACCATGCTTAGTATTCATATAATCATTCAAAGCAGTAAATACGCGTAAAGAAAAAGTGGCTTTTTAAAGACTACCAGAATGTTGAGGGCTGTTTCAAACAGAAATGATTGCCAGGTTTTCTTGTCATGCTGTGGGGCCTGGGACTATATTGGGGGGTTGTAAACATTAGCGCTGATGGACATCTGTCAGCCAGCCAAAGACGAAACAAACCTGCGGGACTGACAAAGAGAGAGAGGGGAAACAGGGAAGATAGAGAAGGAGAAGGAATCCTGCTCTGATTACTTGGGAAGGGAATTTCTTCTCCATCTGCCTTCCGCCTGACCATCTCACAGGCTGAGTCCCTGCGAACCCAGGGGGACTATTTGGAGCCACAACAGGCCGGAGGGAGGGCTCGGCCACAGGTGGTGCTCAGCAACTGCTATGGGTCTGCACAAACACACATAGCCTGCACATTCTCTAAACATACTTTGCACCCACATGCCATCAAATTGCATGTATATAAGTGCATACGGTACATGCCAGCATAATTGTGAAAATGGAAGGTAGAACCACAAGTATGCAAAGGCACGGCTGAGCTAACGGCACACACACATACATAACTCATACAGTACTATGAAATAAAGGGAAATACATACACCCAAGCACAGACACGCCCAAACACATGAAGATACCCCCTCCACTGATATAATCCCCCTCCCAGTCAAATGATGCATATTATACGCAGCACTCTTACGCCGGGGTATTTACTTCAATATTCTACCAACATCTGTTCTGCACACATGCAAGCACAAAGTCTGCCTGTCGCTCAAAAACCAAAGGAGAATTTTTTTTTTCCTTCTTCGCCACACAATGGTCTTTACACGCAAGCAAACACCACACATAAGTCGGATCAACCGCAAGCGTTGCGCACACACACGCACGCACACACACAGGAAAGTGAAAAAAGTGCTTCTGACTTTAGGAAAAAGTGTGCGCTCATGTGCAAACATTCTCACACCCCCACAGATTCCCGTAAGAAAACTCCATTGCCGCTGTCTATCTTTCAGCTGTGATGGTAGACACACACTCAAAGGAGGGAAAACCCACCGCTTTTCAGTTTGACTTGCTAGAATTGACTCCGTTTCTCAGCTGGGACAGTTTACATCCCAGCAGAGCAGTTGTGATGTCTTTCTTTCTGGCAAGTTGTGATCAGAAGTCCACATTTCCTGAATTTTGATAATTTAATTGGCCTAACAGTAAGTTGGTGGGTGCAGAACATGCTGCATATTGCAAATGTAATTACGTTGAAGTGTGACGTCGTTGGATCGACCACTTGACGTTTCATTTTCCTCAGGCACAAGCAAAATTCCCTCTGTTATGTAAGCCAAAACAACAAACTGCTATGAATATGTTAAACACTGCAGAAACTTTCCCAGCAGCACGACCCATCTGGTAAGCAAGATTAACAATGATGGCAGTTTATCCTGGATTCCAGAGCAATGAGGCAACAAATTAAAACAGGCATTAGTGGTGAATTTGAGCTCTCCTTCGGAGACACATGACTGACAGAAGCGTTATGCAAACCCTCCCACAATTGGGCCTTTCATTGGTCCCAGGATTCAGACTAGTCTGGGAAGATTCTCAGTCAGTGGTTATCCAGGGTTTGTAGAACCGCTGAGAACGGAAGAAGCCTCTTCGATCAGAGTCTTATTGCCCAACACTCAACGCGCTGGAGGTGTCAGAGGAGACAAAACCTGAAACTAGGTCGGTGGGTTTCCTTCGTTCAGCAAACTTCACTCCAAACAAATCAATTACGATGCCAAGACACAACAGTGAAGATGCTGTGCCAGGGATTCCGAGCATCTCCACATGTTTTTCTTATCAGTATTAGAGTGTCATGTGTCCTTCCAGAGCTCTAAACAGAATCACAGCATGCCTGATGCTCCTGGTTTGCTTGAGTGTTTGCAACGAGGCCTTTGTGACCTTCACTCAGAGCCAAAAATGCAATTATGAGTCTCATCTGGCCGGAGAGCTGTCTGACCATACCTCTTAACCTCTGTCACTACATTATCTGCTTACATGCAACGGCATGCGAGGGCACAAAAGCTATGTCTTTAGTTTGATTTGATGATGTCAGGACAGGCAAAACAACAGAGCAGGACCCAAGGGGGATAGCAGCCAGGTTCATATGAACCTGAAACTGCTGCTTGTACCTGGAGATGGAGGCTGGTGAGAGAGACTACTGAAAAACAGTTAACAGTTCTGATAAATTTGATCGGAAACTTGACTGCTAAGAGGCAGTGCCCTCATCTTCCCATGAAAGAGGCCCGAACAGAATAAGAAAGCCGACTTTCTTCTCCAGGGTCTATTGGAAAATGTGATTATTACGAGGTGGCTACTTTCACATTTCTGGATGCTATTCATGTGAGAAAAATCCTGAAGCGAAAGAGAAGTGAAAAAGTTGCACGAGCTCGAGAGTGGAGTTGAGATTTATAGGGTGTCCGGAGAAACAACTTTATTTCTTTTTATCTTTGTTTTGTTTTAGTTGTCCGGAGTGAGTTAAGGTGACGGATTTAGAGTGTGTGAATTTTGACTTGAAAAACAGGAGGCAAACGAACGCGCGAGCACATTTGGATCGGTAGACTCGGTAAACCCGATGCATGAATGTTAGGTGGGTGGTTATTTATAAATGCTACAGGCCTTGTCTTGCCCCTGTGTGTGCAGACATCATACTGTATATCTCTCATCACATGACTGTGCTGGAGGCAAAGAGTGGAGTGAGCATTCATGGGAGTCTGAAATGATTCTCGCTCCTCTAACATTAGTATTTGTCTTTCATGAGGCCTGGGGGGGACTCTAAAATCTGACAAATTGCTGAAAATTGCCTTCACACAGTCATTCCTGTTTGGACACACTTGGCACATCTGGTTGTGATCTGGCAACAAAAGTGCCGTGGCGGAGGGCTCAGCTCTCAGAGTGGTGCCACATATTATCCCCTCTTTCTCCTCCTCCTGGTTTGGTCTGCAAACAGACTGATGTTCACCCCTCTCCCCCCTCTCTTTCTCTCTGTGGGGCACTAGGAGCTGATGGTGTTGTGTATTGATGCTTGGCAGTTGTCTCGCCAGAGCATTCCTGAGCTCCTCTCCGACTTTAAGGGTATCAGTGGGTTGTAATTGAGGCGTCTGCAAAGACTTCAGCACTGCGACACTGCGAGCAGCATATTTTTTTTTTTAAAAGGAGAAAGCTGCTCACAATCTGGCAACTTAAAACACGGCCAATAAAAAAGATTCCAGACATAAATCCACCTCGTTTTGGCACGATATAGCGAACAAGCCCGTATACGCACACATTAGCAGTTCAAAAGAGGAGCATCACAATCTGCAGAGATGGTTTTGTCGGTATGCGACTCAGATGACGGTGTGCGGTGCTGCTGCATCATTCAACGGCGTCTTACAAGTCCTCACCTCATTGTTTTACTACAGTTTCTACCATTGTAGGACCACATCTGCTAGAATGTTTTCCTGCTCATGTTATAATGTCTCAGCGGAAAAGCACATGACATGAATAAGAAGAAAGCTGCTTCGCTCCAACAGGTATGAGACAATACGCCAGTAATATCTCAGCAAAAGCATTTAGAAGAGATTTGACACATGTTGCTACAAAGAAGAGTTTCTCGGCTTACTACGAATTTAAAGTTTTCCTCTCAGAATGTGAGTGACTGTAAAGCGATGGAGATTGTTATGTATATTTTTTGGTAACATATGTATCAAATGAACATGCGCTGGATTGCGAAGTAGAGGAGAGGTCATGGGTAAATACTTGCAGCATTGTCAATCGTGCAGCTGTGTAGCTGGGAGAGAAAAAGTGAGTGCACAGCTGCAGACCGAGGCCTCAGCGTCTCAAATTGCTTCTGCCTCAGTTTCCTGCCCTCTTTACAAACCTTATTAGAGCCACCCCCACCTTAATAATCCATGATATCACCTTAACATCACTTTTTTGTGTTTCTTGATTTTTTTTTCTTCAGCCCTGCTGCTGGTGCCACCCCCAACTTTTGTTAAATATTAACAGGTGTTGGAGTGGAGGAGAAGTGAATCCGTTCTGCTCCTTCGGTTCCTGTTGGTCCTTCTATCCGTCCATCGGCTCCCATCACCACATCTGCTTCACTTTTGACTTCCCCGGGTTTGTTTGTCCATCTGTATTTGTGTTTCTTCCCCTCCTTCTCCTCTGTCCCCCTTTCATTGGAGGGAGGCTGAGAAATGATCAGTCAGGCTTTGATGCCGCTGGCCCCTGCCCTGGCTTTCCACAGCACATGAGCCCAAGCAATTACGAAAACGCTCCTAGCCGACTGCTATTACTCTGAAATGCTCCTGTCTGGATCGGGAGGAAGAGGAGGAGGTAGCGAAAAAAGATGGATGAAGAAGAGGAGAGGGAAAAGGAGGTGGAGGAGAAGCACTATGAAAAAGTATTGAATGCTTTATTGCAACGTAGAATATTTATTTGACAGATCGATTGTCTAAATATCAAAAATATGTTTTGGGAAAGTCAACCTGTCCGGGGATCCTTTTATCATTCGCCACTCTGCCGACACTGTGAGAAGAGCGAATAAAGCAGATGGATGTCTGAGCGCTCAAGCACACATGCGGCAGGCAGGAAATACTTGGGGATGAGGAGATCCCCAGCAATCATTAGACAAGACTGCAGTCAGAAATCACCATCGCATATGATCCATACTTCCTGTCTTACCAGCTTCCTGCTTTTAAGATATTCGGTGAGTGTGGAGTCCACAGCTGGTTGCAGCATATCTGTCAACGAACACAATGGTCTGTCTGCGTACCATCATTTACAAATAAATCATGCAACCCTCGCTTGGTTGGTGACGATTATACTCTTGCATATTGTATTACATAGTAAAGTAAAGTAAAGTAAAGTGTTTTCATTGTTCTCCTGCAAAACAGACAGCTGTTTCTATCTCTCCTGCAAACCCAAATGTATTTGTAATCGAGGAATGGATGATAATCCGACAACATTTCACTTGGGCTTGTGGAACATAAAACCTTTTTTCTGCTTCCAGAACCTCGAATGAGCTGCAGCTAGTAGAGTTGGCAGTACTGATGGTTTGTACTTGCCGGGAGAGTTAAGATAATTAATAAGGCTGCTCGCTCCGCTGCTTGATGTTACAGCATTGCAAGCAACTTTTGTGGAAAATGATTGTTGTTTCACAGCCATATCATATCCCAAAGGAATATCTTTGCCATGGATTCATGTTTACGTCCTCGAGAAGTCGAATTAGGCCTGAACAATAAACAAACAAATCTTGTTGGGATTATTTTGACAGATATAACAGTGATGATGTGATTTCTACCAACGTATTCCCTTATTCCCTTACAAGTGGAGAATATTTATATACTGCTTATATGCAAAGCGCTTTACACCACATACTTTAAAAGAGCCTCTGGAAGCTCAGAGAATCGAACCAGTAACCTTCTAATTACTGGACGGCCCTACAGTATGTGTAGGCTGAGGCATCTCTGTCGCATAGTAAGTTGGAGTGAGGGTTCTTTCATTAAACCTTCTCCCTCCTTTGCTTCACCTTCAGCACAATATGGATACCTTGGTTTACTCTTGTTAAAGAATTTTGAGAAAACTAGATTTGATGAAAAAAAACATCAGAAATTTGGATTATATCTAAATAATCAGGATCAGAATCAGAACCAGTGTTATTGACCAAGTATGTTTACACATACAAGGAATTTGACTCACAGCTGAAACGAAGGCAAAGGAAATACCAGGTGCAAGTAAAGTAAACGACAGAACAGAATAGAACATTAGTGCCATGGCAGTGTAAATCACAACATGATTTGCTGAAGATTATTCAGTAAAGCAAATATGTATGAAGGTGCATGGCCAATATCTTAATCCGATTACATTTTCCCAAATCAATTCCAAAAGAGCACACACAGTTGAAACAATAGAAAACCTGTTCTTAAGACTGCAGATCAGCCAGCCGCCCCCACCCGGCCCAGCTCACACTCCGCCTCACACCTGCTGTGTGCTGTGAGAGGAGGGAACAACTGGAGGCACGGACAGAGTGTGTATGTGTGTGCGTGTTTGGGACCGCATGCAAGCTCTTGTACATAATGAGTGTGTGTGAGTGTGGACATAAGAATGCGTCAGTGTTTGTGGCACAAGGACTGGCCTCTGCTCGATTTAACCCTCCTCCTAATGCCACTGTGACGCCAGTCAGACTTTGTGTGGCCACATACCTCCGCTGAAGAAGATATGGAAAAAATCTGTGGACCAGTAAGTCTTGGAGATTACGTGGCTCCTCTCAACTCTGGCCCCAATAATGCCCCAAATCCAATGGTGCCATGTCACTGCAATTTGCAGCTTTTATCCTTAGCAAAAAAATGAATCTCCATACCAACTCACCATCAAGGGTCTTGATGACGCATGTGTGTGTGTGCGTGTGTGTGTTTTGGTGTGTGTGTGTCTGTACGTAAAAGATAGGGGAGGCAGGAGAGCGAGGATTATATGTAGAAATAGCAATGGATCAACTGAAACACAACATTGGCTTGATTTTTTAATTGCCTCTCGGCTGCAATGAATGGCCACTGCAGCTGTCTGAGTGAACAGCTGCCTGCCTAAAAAGATTGGACCGAACAGGCTCTGGGAGGGTGGAAAGAACAATGCAGGATGAATCATATGCAGCCAATGAGGTATTTTGCAATTTCACAATTTTGAAAAATGCATTGGGGTTTAAGAATTACTTTTATTGGAGGTTCACATCTGTTCCAAGGCGCATTTCCCAGGGAGCTTGCAAAGATGCATTTTTTATGCTGTCTGCGCAAGGCAGAAACGGCTTGGTGAATTATTGCATTAAGGAAACTGAAGTAGACAATGTTTTTTTTTTTCTTCTTTGTTAACGTGGAATTTGTGAGTTTACAAGTTGCAATTAACAACTGTGAAAGAACCAGGGGGTCTGAAAGATTTGATGGAGCGGTTTGTATGGATTTCCTGCATAATATTTGTCAGACTTGAATTAAGTACTGTTGTTCTGCTCTCTCCCTCCCTCTCTCCATCAGCCTGAGGGCCTTGTGGCTGACTACTTCGCATCTATAAATCACCGGGAACGCATGCTTATATCAAGGAGTGAGCACGCTGAGTCAGTCTGGCGAGGTTAATCACAGTCACATCTCTTAGGCCTGTTTGCAGCAGCCAACCGATAACCAAACACACATTATGGGGCATGATCTCTCTTGTTTGTGCTCATGTCATGCTTTAAAAGTGACTAGATTAAAGAGGTAAATGCAGATAAAACCCTGTGGTGCTTTGGTGATTGTTACCAACCATAAAAAACTGTGTCTCGGGTGTTTGAACAACTAAAGTAGAGCCAAAATGCATTAAGAATAGCTATAAAAGGAGAGATAGGGGTGGGGCAGGGATAGAATTGGATGAGGATCCACTGTAATAACAGACAGAAGTCTCTTTCACGTTGCTCACATGCTCAGCTTGCACTGGGGACAATGATCTACTGCATTCTTATCCTTCTGTTTGTCTGGTGGAGTTTTATAGGAAGCTTTCCAAGTGTGACTCATGTTTTCAAGCTTATGAATATCTATAAATATAAGTACAATACGTGTAGTGTCCGTGTGGGTGTGTTTGTGCATGCTTCTCAATATGGGATTGTGCATCAATCAAATCTTTTTTTCCGTTCTATGATTTAGCTTTTTTCTTCTCTTCTTAGAAGTGCCCTACCCAGATATGTAGGAATTAGGCCACATCGCTCACTACCATCCAACCCTAATCAAAGTGCCGATTCTTGAAACAGACAGCTGTTGTCATGTGCCTTGATTCCAATGGCTATCTGTCCCTGTAGCTGCCCAAGTTCTTAGTCGGCCAGCTGAAGTTGTAGTGGAACGAGGGTTAACAGCGTCTGTCCGCTCAAACTCCTGAAAGAGCAGTGCTCCAATTCACTACACAGCAACAAACACACTGATCCAAGGTAAGTTTCTTTTCTTCTCCTCTCTGCGTGAGTCATAACACCCTCGGATTAATACATCTCAAGATGGTAACCAGCATGATGCTTTTGCACAGTTTATACTGTCAGGTTTTGAATGTTGTTTTACTTTGAAAAGTGACATTAAAAATGATTCAGGACTGATCATCATGTGGTAATTCAATCACGACAAGGAGTCTACCACACTAGTCGTGGGTCAGTCAGAACTCCTACGCACAAACACAACAGGTGGATTTTAATATGTGATTGTTTAAAAGGCTCTAAAAGCATGTGAATAGAGGCTTATTCTATAAAGTCAATGTGATTGAGAGAAACATCTGCTAAAGGCAAAGATGGGGGGAAACAGTCGCATCAATTCTGCAGCAATGCACGATTACCTTTCCCCACCTAACAGGTCTGTGCTCAGAGTACATACAGTGACCAGCCTGGTTGGTAGAAATGTACGGCTTTGCACAGTTCCTCCACTTTTGACATTCTTTAACAAAGTATATCATTCTTGACTAAAATCTGAGAGATTACAGAAGCTTATTCTACACTCCTGTGTGTTACCGTCCACCCATCTATTCCTGGTTCAAGGCAAATATCTGGGTGGGCAAAGGCAGACATAATAGCAACTGTCGCATTCTAAGCGAAGGACACGCTTTGTCACAAATACAACTGCAGATTATGGCCCAAGCCGTCAGGTGTAAAGGGCAAATAGTTGTCAGCACACGGCAGAAAAAATCTGCAGCAGCCTTTAAAATGACTCATATGAGGCTAAAGAGTTGGATTTTCTTAAGTGCAGGGAACAACTGCCCAGAACCGCTTGCATGTTTAAAATAAAGATTATCTTGAAATGACAGGAGCAGGACAAGTTTTGCATAAACTAACAACGTATGATGGAGAATTAATTTGGTCTTAAGTGATGAGAGGTGATCATCCATCAGAGTTTAATCATACATGAATTAATAATCAAACATAATAAAACATCCCATTTAGAAGTTCACATCTAGAGCTTTGACATATAAATACAAACACGTAATACATGTTAATTCCTATCTATATTCTGCATTGTTCACAACAAAGAAAGGTGGAAATGATGAGTAAGAATCAAGGGTCTTGAATTGTTAGTACTTCAGCTCTATTTATAATTCAGTTTGGAGAGCAAAAGACTGATGTCATAGGTCATTACAAAGCAATTTCCATCCTGTTTCCACAATGAAATAGAAGGAAGAGCCACGTTGATTAAAAAGCGTCTCAGGGGTTTCTCTGTAAATATATAGGTATTGAACTGTTTTTCTATTTGGGGGGGTGGGGAAGAAAGGTCAAAACAATGTTTGAAAAATATTTGAGAATTTAAGATCGGGGTGAGGTTTAACCAACAAAACACACACAAACACAAAGGCAGGCCTCGGGTCAGAGGTCAAACGGCCCTAAACTCTCTCCCTTTGGCCGAGGACATCACAGGTCCCTCTGTGTGCTGCTCTCCATTCATTTTACTCATCATCCCTCATCAGGCCAGGGTGACCCCGCGACCCCGGAGCTAGGGTTACCTGTCAGTTGACTGTCTATTCATGAGCACGGGGCTTGACGCTGTGTCAACATTTGTTCTGTGAAGAAGGAGGGAGGAAGTTGGGAGGATTTGGTGTGTTGTGGATTATTTTATATTAAATGAATAGAAACATCCTCATAAGATTCAGGTAGGGCCGGCCTCCGACCTGCAGACTCTACGCACAGATGATATGCACGTGATAAATTCTGTTTACTCAAAGGGAAAGATCCAAAGAAGTAAGGTAAACAACTGCCTGCTTGGTTACCTGTTGAGGGCTACCTACATAAACACTCCAAAGGCCCCCCTGTGTGTGCTGTCAGCTATCATTCAGGGCGCTGTAAGTGGGATCCTTGAGTGGAGATGCTATCAATGCTGCCCCGTATACATTCACACCACAGTTTCCCTTATCTCTGCTGAGATAACAGATCCCCTCTAACAGCGAGAGGCCTGAACCAGACACACACACACACACACACACTCACTTTCTGCATCTCTTTAAATCTCTCTCACCACGTCTCAGCTGTGTTAGAGGCCATTTCATTTCAGATTTCTAAAAAAAACAGTAAATTCGCTACGGTTCCTGTTTAAAATTCAATAAGTGTGTCTCTTATGGCGGAGGCTGCAGAGGGCGCGTGCTACTTCTGATTCCGATCTCTGATGTCAGCCACCAGAAGAAACACGATACGCATCTCAGTTGACAAATCTAGATGGGCATGACATTCAACAAAGATCAGAAGCGTGAAAAATCAACAATTTCCTGCAACTCTATGTTTTTTATCACTTTGTCAACATTGCATTTCCGGAAAAACTAAATTGCTTAAGCTTTACGAGTCCCTGTAAATAGCCACAGAGGACAGATGGTTCAGGGTTGTGTGATAAAGCCGCTTTGTATTAAGAGGCTGAAAACTGTAGTCAGACGTTTAATAGATAACTACTTATCAGATTTGATTTGAAAACAAAAGGCCGAGTCTCATTGTCACAAACACAATTGATGTATGAAGGCACTGTGGCCACATTGTGCAGATACTGTATGTAAGTTAGTTTTCTTCATGGGTTTGGGAGGAGAGAGCTGAGGGGACGGTCCTGAACTGGCCCTGTTTTTGGGGCTTCCACCAGACCACAGCACGTTGGGCCTAATAACAAAAACAAGCATCCCGGTGTGGAGCTGGTCCCACAGTGTGAGGACCTTAATGAGGAACATGTGGAGCTGCCCAGACACACAGTCAGAGGAAACCCAATCCCCCCCCCACCCCTCTACCCATTCCTTCTCCCATCCCCCCTCTCCCATTCTTTCTTTCTCATTCTCTTTCGCTTCGCTCTCTACAATTCCTGCCTGCTACGTTTTTATAAAGAAGCACTGCTAAAGTCCGTCGAACATTCTTGCTGGTCCAAAACTTTAAACCACGTCCACAGAGGCCGCCTATTGGACTCTTTCTGACGTACCAGAACAAGTGACTCACTGTCAGCAGGAGAAATACAGCGACCTTGTTTTTTACCTGATATACACATTTGCAGCCTGCCCACTCACTCACTCTCTCCAGCTCGTCTCAGAGTCGATACACACATATTTGCAGGGTCATGCAATGCAATATGCTCATGAGGAAACATAGGGAAGAAAGGGGGTCTTTCTCCACTCATCAAGCCTGACAGGCGTCTCGGAGTGTCTTTCATGTGCTGAATTCATCCTTACCGTCCACCTGGATCAATTAACTGTTTGCTTCACTGCTCATCAGTCTCACAGTGTGGAGCTTCAGCTCCTTCTGTGGCCGGCAGCTTATTGACGGCTATGATTTGTGCTACGGCTTTGATGTTGTTGTCACACTAAAATTGGCACGTTCTCATAATTGCTGTCACAATCTCAAGTAAACAATGCTTTTTCTCCTCCAGGAAATGCCATCAAATGAAAGCGAGGACAAACGGTGTAACAGGTGAGACACACTGTGCAGGAATTCATTTCAACTTGCTGCAGGGTAAAGTCACACCACCAGACAATCCAAGTTGTCAAGGGGAGTATGAAGTGTTACCAGTTTGCGGGGATTTAAAATGTGACCATAAAGCAGAGCCATAAAGCAGATCAACCAAGCAAGCCTCCAAAATTAGTTGAACAAACAGAGTAAGGTAGAGCTCTCTGGGGAGATAAACTTGGCACACTGGATCCAGTGTGACAGAGGCCCTTCTGGCAGCTCAGAACAATCCAAACGTTCCACTTGGGTTGAGCTGTCTTCGTTTCCCCCTCCACTATATATATATCAGTCCCACATCAACATGGGCCTGTGAAGACCTTTCACAAGACTGACAGGCCACCTGAATCACACAATTGTGTGGCCGGAGGAGCCAGCATGTGTATAGAAAAACCAGTGATCCAATAACTGTCTGGGTTCACTTCTCTCTTATAAAGTGAGAAGGGAGGCGCACAGGGAGACTCATAGCTGCAAATTCCAGCTGCTCCAAAACAAAGCTTTAACTTTTAATCTAATTCTAGAAATTATGCAAACTGTTGGTTCTCTTAATACCAATATTTAATCCAGTTTTTGGCCGGTGCATTCAAATTCTTTATTTAGAGTATGTCTCAGGCAACGACTGAGAGCTTGTGAGTCTCTGTGCCTTGCAGATGGTCTGGCCTCACAGCAGCTGTGCAAATGAAAGACGGAGTGTCGCTGAAGGAGTGAGAGAGATGGAAAGTTGGCCACAAAAGGAAAAAGAGTAACACACAAGTTGCTAACTGAAAATGTAATGGAAAAACTAATGGCACACTGAGATTTGCTGAGAGAAAATAATTGACTCTGAGTGTTTTATCTGATTTTATTAAGTGACAATAACAGACGATGCCGTGTTTTCTGACAGGTAAAATGCCACTCTGTAAAAGAAAATTAAGCATAACAACTATTCATGAGAAAATGCCACTTTGTAGTGGAGCAAAACAGTTAATTGAAATGTTATTGCAATATGACCTACTGCAGTTTCCAAATCGCAGGAGATACATTATTTGTTAGAGGCCAAACGTGTGTCAAAACACTGTTTGATTTAAGTATTGTGGCGCAGCAGAGATGTCCTGGTCCAAACATCATATTTTACAGACGGATCTTTGGCACAGATCCCCTCAAAAATCACTCCCTAATCATTTTCATATGTTTCTCAGTGAAAATGAGAATAATGATCCTGAAATGATCACAAATCATATCACAACTGCACCATCAGTCAAAATAATTGCTCAGGCTTCCTATCTCTAACTCATCATTTTTTTTACATCACTTAATTTCAACCATTAGTTAGGTAGGTAGATACTTTATTTATCCCGAGGGAAATTCAAGGTCTAAGGTTTAAGCAAAGAACAGCCTCTTTAACTTCATAAATTAGTTATTTATGAAAGCAACAGATAATTACTTAGTTTGCACCCACAGTTGTCACTCAAAGTGCTTTATTTCTGCACCTTCAGGAGTGAGAAAACAACAGGTGAGAGAATCCCGCTTACTGCTGAAAACACACAAACATTTGTCCTCAGGAGGAGGGGTGGTCCTGCAGGACAGATGTCCTCAGTGCTTTGTAGTGCAAAAAAAAAATCTGCTGCATCAAGTGTTCACATTCAGCCCTGCAGAATGTGTTTCAGTTCTGCAGGGCATTAAATTATCACGTTTACATAGTGGTCAATCGAAAAGCCCCAGATGGTGATCTCAGCCACAGACATACTTTCGATGTTGTATAACTCTTATAGCACATCATCACCCGGAGCTTCTTCAATTATAATCCGGCCAATTATGAATTCTCACCGCCCCCTCTGAAGTTGGAGGCACTTTTCCACTGTAATTGCCACTGCATGTAAATATCAAGTGGTTAGTGAATAATTAGTCTTTCATTGGCCAGCAATCACCTCTGGGCCCCGTCTACACGTTAGACCCCTCCCCCGTAGAGCCGCCCTGAAGACAGGGGCCCCTTTTGAATGACAGCGCTGGGAAAGGAAGACGAATTTCTGTCTGATTTCCCGCAGCCGCAGCGTCGATGAGAAGCAGTCGAGGAACTCCATTCTAACTGAATGGATTGGTATGGGGAGAAGCGGACCTCAGATCTCGGCTAAGCAGCAGCTTTGGGACTGTGTAACGTTGACGATGGTTTTGCTTTCGCTGCTGTTTCGACCAGGTGAGTGTCGCTTTTCAATCCGTGCTCCTCCACTCGAGTCCTGCATGCAAAGCTGCGCCGCGCACTCCCCGCACTGGAGGTGGGGAAAAGTTAACTTTCTCCCGGTGGCTGAACTTAAACTCTAACGACTGTTTCTTACACTAAGTCTGGGTGTTTTGGTGCTTAGACAAAGACAAAAAGTTTGTGTTGTTTGAGAGTACCCCGTCCTCTGCGGGGACAAAGTAACTTGATGTCCCGTAGCTGCGGAGGACCCCAGCCTCCTCTGCTGGGATCGCTAGCCGAGCAGCACGAGTTAACTCACTTTACGGACGACTTTTTGAACACATTTACTACTTTTCATGCTAAACAACGACACACATCCGTGTCTTACTAACCGATAAAGAGTTACCACATTCCACCAAAAACACAAGTGTGGCTTCTGTTCAGGTTTAACCAAGTTGAGTGAAGTTTTGGATTAGCTCCCAGTTAGCATAGCTGACTAGCAACTGGCGTCCAGCCCCCGTGGTCAGACCAAAAGAAAACAACGGAGCCTGTTTTTTTTAAACCGCACAGGTCCGCTGATCGGACACTGAATGGTTTCTTTAAGTATGTAAATCACAAGTGTAACAATTACACCCAGTCTTGTCTGTTAAAGTTGATATATCACTGTATTTTCCCCCTATTCTTGCTTCATTTATTAACTGTTAGCTAACATGCATGGGGGTCCAACTTGTTGGCCTCTGAACGTGTTGGTGAAAACCAAACCAGCAGCCAGTTAACCGCACCAGCAGCAGCCAGAGGAGACTTGTCAGGGATTTATTTATTGTACATCTTAATTATCTTCAAGGTGCACCTCAGATTTGTGTTCCTATCAAGGACCTCACCTGTCCTCACCCTTTAAACCCGCATTTGATAACATTGATTGTTTTATTTTGGGTATAAGTATAAGAAAACTCGGTTAAATCTACTTTTATTGAAAGTTACACCTGACAATATCAGCTTTTGTACACTGATCATCATGTAGTAGTTTGACTCATTTTAGTGTACATATTCAATCTGTTATCATTAAATTTCAAAGTTGTTATTTATATATAAATATGATTAAAAATGGTATTTTTCTCCCCATGTTTCTATTGTTTTTAAAAGCTTTGAGTAACTTGAAACTTTTTAAGCATGTCTTGGCTGAAACATGCAGACTAGTTTCTGAAAGGCACTCACAAGTTGGGTATAGTAATGTAGGCTCGTTCTCACATGAATAATAGTTAGGGATGCACCAATTGTGAAGTTCTGGGCTGATGGCCAATGTTTTTTTTTTGCCTTTCTGTTTGTTTATTTTGTCGTTATTTATCGCCCTTGTTGTGCCGGGGGAAACAAATAAATCTTCACTAAGAAGAAATAACTGAAAGGTTCTCTAAAGTCTTTCAGTTTTCATCCCATCACATTAGAATTAACACACCATATAAATTCATGAAACAACCTTAACTAAGACCTCCTGGCACATCAGCAGAAAACATCGGCAACTGATGGCAGGTAATAAGGTTAATATAGGCCAATAATCAATTATGATAAATCTTTTAAGCTATCAATTAAGTTTACTTTATGCAAACCCACTATATCTGATAAAATGTAATATTATCTGAATGTTCCTCCAGCCTTGATTTGCATTGTGCTTTGGCAATGTTGTGACAATATTGGATGTTGAACAGCTGTTAGGTTGCCAACTAAAGTCTAGGTACCAGACATTTGTAAACAGCATCTGTATATCTGTCTCTGTACCTACCAGTGCTATTTGTGTGGTCAATATACATTCCCTTCTTCAGTTCTCATTTGTCCCAAACGATCCTCACACTTGTTGTCATCCTAAGTACCAGCGCATAAAGACCCTTTAGGGAGATGCACGCTTGTTGATGGCCGTGCATGCAGTGATTGTCAGAGAGTGTCAATCACAGCGGACTGTGTTGACCTCGCAGTGAGACGGGTGAGGCCTGTTGGAATTCAGTGGAGGGATGCTGAATGCCTCCAGCTTAACCTCTCGCACTCCATCTCGGTTTTATCAGGGCTGGCGTTGAAGTGCGGCGACTGCTGCGTGCATTAATCATTTTAACGCCACCTTAGAGCATCGCACTTGTGAGAAAATGAAGAAAGGATGCAAAATATTTACATGCCAGTGTTTGAAATCTACACACTGGACTTAACATACGTTTGTGAGTCTTAACTTTACCGGAAGTCTAAACCACCTGAATGGGACATGCTGGGCTTTGCTACCACCACGTCCGTCAGCTTCCGGTTTGGACCGCGAGTTACTGAACAAGTGTTAAACTCAATGATAGTCCTCTTGTGATCCTCTTGAAGTTACCTGCCCCCATACACCGAGCCCTGCCGTGCCATGCAGTGTAGCTTAATGGACTTGAATTACCTCAGCCAAACCACATTCAGCACCCTCAGGCAAACTAACACAGGTTGGTTTCCTCCTACTGAGGAGGCTACATGCTATTTCTGTGAGGGCTGGTTGGGGGAAATAAGTTTTGACTGACTGTAGCACAGTGTGGGACCATGGCCTCGTGAGCTCACATATTTGGGTTTTAATGGCTCTCCCGATTGAGCTAAACTTGATCGTGGAAAAGTTTTCCATCTCCTACCTCATGTACTAAGCTGAGCTAACATATCCCTCATTGGCAGATGGATTTTGAAGACTCTCATAAGGGATCAACAACTTTGTTCAGATCGGTTCTGTGCAACCAGTTTATATATTAACCAGCAGCATCTCTACGTAGTTACTGATGGGGACCATTTCCAAACCAACTTAACAAATGTTTTCACAGACACTGATATTATTGACATCGCAGTGGAAAATGCTAATGATCACTTTTGTTTTCCAGCTCACTGTCAGCAGTGTCGAATCCAGCGCTGCAATGCGGAGTATGTGGCTTCTACCTCACCCTCTGGTGGTCTACAGGATGACGTTGTCCTGGATGTGGACTACTGCATCGCCCTGCGGGCCTACGCTCTGTGCACCCGTCGGCAGGCCCGGAGCTGTAGGGGCGACTTGGTCTACCACTCTGCGGTCTTCCGCATTAAGGAGCTATTCTCTCAGCACAACTGCTCCAGTGACGGGCCCACCTCCTCCGCCAAGGTCCCCAGCACGTCTCGGCCAGCCGTGTCGGATCTGTGCAACTACGAGAATCGGGTCCTCGCCTCTGGTTCAGCTGGCCAGCAGAAGAAATACGCCCACTGTGGATTATTCGGAGATCCACATCTACGGACTTTCCGAGACGAGTTTCAGACCTGCAAGGTGGAAGGGGCGTGGCCTCTGATCGATAACCGCTTCCTGTCTGTGCAGGTGACCAATGTACCTGTTGTACTCGGCTCCAGCGCCACTGCAACCAGCAAGGTGAGGAAGAGTTGAAAGGTTTTACTGGAGCAATATCTGTCTAGACAGTAAATCTGTCACAGTGCTTATTGTCTTGAACGTACAAGAACTTTGAGTGGAATTAAACTGCTTTTCTCCTGCAGCCACCTTCATCTAAATCTCCCATTTTAGTAGGTTTGAAACTAACAGCCTGCATGAGTAAGCTGCTTTGGAGTTCTCACTTGCTAGCTCAGGCATTGCCATAAAGTATCAAACATGTGAAGTTAATCGTCATTCCATGGTGCCTCTCGAGCCTCCAGCATTCCTCTTGTCTTGGAGCTCCTTCAGATCTGTGAGGAAAAAGAGAGGAGGGAGCCCTTCGCTGGTGTTGAATCACAGACATGCTTGAGTGCTCTACCTTTAACACATGGGTGGTCATATGGTAGTGATTAACGCTCACTCAAACATTTTCCTCCACCACCACAATCTGGAATGTTTTTTCACCCTCTGGTCAAATAATTAACCGGGCGCCTTTTTTGTAAATATGAAATAATGTGGAAAAATAGTAGAATAGTTGGAAAGCACCATTTTTCCTGATAATTAAAAAAGCTGGTGTTTCATGCTTTGAACCTTTTGAATTGTTGAAACCTTTAACATGTCTATTTTGGCCTGAGTTACACTGGTTGGGCTCAACAATGCACAGCCCAATAAAGTAGCTTCATTGCGTCCTTTTGATGATGTGAATTTATCCTGAAAGTCATTTTTCTGTCGACTTTTCTTAAACATTCCAATTTTTGTTCTCCAATTTGAAAACAAAGCTTATAAAAGTAGGACACGTCGACACACAGACGTCCGCCAAGGTCAATGTAAAAAATATGCAGTTTTCTGCTATGTTAAACAGATGTGCTGCCAAATTTAATAGTGTTTGTCTTGGCCCGGGCTGCACCCCTCCACCAAGTCAAGTGAAAATCCGCCAGGTAGTTTTTGCTTAATCCTGCTGACAAACAGACTCTGGTTAAAAAACGAAACAATGGCAATAGAAGCTGTAATGTTTCATTCAACTGACAGCACAAACTCTTTCTAAGGTATTTGCAATATGTAATGCAGACCTGCAGTGTGGGTATATCTCTGCCAACACCCGCATGCCCCCATCATGCTTTCGGTGTTGTTTTCAAATGCCAGACTTAAGACAGGAAATCATCCATCAAATGCAGCATCCCTGTAAGTGTAAACTACAGTCAGCGCTACTTTGAAGAAACACAGGTTAGGCCCCATTTTTTTCAAAACTGAATCCAGACCATCGAAGCGTAGGAGAAGATTGGAGGCTATTATTTCAACATTCAAGGAGTGTGACTGTGGTTGTTTTTAAGTCAGGTAAAAGTGGATACGTGTTGGTGAACCATGGGGTGTTTTATGTTGTAGTTTGTTTAAGTGGTTACCTGTTTGGTTGCTAAACTATCAATATTCCAGTATATCAGTCATCCAGTCGTACATGAACTGGAATTACATTACACCAGGGAAGGACCACTGATCACAGGCTTTTACATGTTTGGTTTCCTGCTGCCACCTTGTGGCTTCTCTTGGTACTGGTCTTGTTCAGGATTTATTTGGACATTTCTTATCAATCCATTTAAACTTATAAAGGACATTGGTTATTGATCGATGTCATGTTAGGATAATACTCTAAGTTAAACAGAATGAAAAGTAGAATCGTATAATGTGTAAATTTTTGATTTAATAAGTCTCTTTTCTTTATCCTCATTTCAGATAACGGTGATCTTCAAGTCCTATCATGGCTGTACAGATCAGAAAGTGTACCAGGCCACCACAGAGGATCTGCCGCTGGCCTTTCAGGACGGGACTCGGAGTGGCGGTGAGAGCGGGAGCCTGACGATTGTAGAGCGAGGCGGCTCTGGAGTGGGCCGACAGGTGAAGATACAGGCACGTTACATTGGCACGTCCATCATTGTCCGGCGTGTGGGCAGCTACTTGACCTTTGCCATCCGCATGCCAGAAGACACTCTGGACTTTTCGGAGGACAATGGCGGGCTGCAGCTCTGTCTGCATGGCTGCCCACGCAATGAGCTCATCAAAGAGCACACGCTGGGCCGTCAGAGCCAGCAGCACCGCCTGCCAGCCGCCGGGCAGGGCACCAACACAGAGCTGGGTCCACTGCGCCCTCCTCACCAGGTCTACACGGTGGAGAGAGCCACAGCCAAGTGTAGAGAGACTCTGCAGGTGGAGGACGTGTACTTTCAGTCCTGCGTGTTTGACTTGCTGACCACTGGAGACCCCGAGTTCTCCATGGCAGCCTTTGGCGCTCTGGAGGATTTAAAGGCGCTGCCACCCAGTAAACTGAGGCAGAATTCCCCGAGGACTCCCCGTCTTTACAACCGAGGCTCACAGACTCTGGCTGCAGCAGCAACCAGCAGCTGCTCGCTGCTCTCACTCCTCATCCTCATTCTGCTGCTTTTGTAACAACAATATATAAATCACTTTACAAAAGAGAAACATGGCAACAAACAGAAAGTGGAAGCATCACCAGCTTGAGGAAAGAGTGAACATATATTTGGATTTTTTTGGGGAATTGTTGAATTTTGTGATATTTTTCAGTTTTTTTTTTGTCTTTTGAAGGATTTCACACTCGTCAGTTTTAGTGGATTCATACGAGGGTCACGACGTTTGAAGAACTCATTCGTTCCAATGCAGTCACGTGGTTTGGGGTCCAGTGCAACATGTTTTCACGTGTTCACTTCTAATGGGTTAGAAAGGCCTATAAAGGTCACTTGTGTTTACTGACCGAGAGGCGATTAAACAGACACTTTTGTAAATATACAATTTTTACTCCACAACTCATCATAGTACACAAATATTACACAAACACTCCACCATGCATGAAGTTGCAGTAACTGTTTATGCAGAGTAACATGGCTTCTGTATAATCCAGCGATATCAGCAGCACTTAAAGGTTTGAACAGCATATTTTGTGTATTAGAATGTTATTTCTTCGTCTATTTCAACTATTATTCCAGAAATCAGCATGCTAAATACACAAGGTCCAACAACTGTTTGTAAAAACTACCTATCCATAATATGTGATGTCAGTTTGATATTCAATAATCATCTTCTGTGAAACGCTCCCTCTTCAAGCTGTCTGGCTTCCAGTTTTAAAGGTTAAAAAAAAAAACTCCACACAAATCTTTATATAATAATATATTAAAAGAGTGTATATATGTGTTTTATATTGTGTACATTTTGCCAGTGTATAGATGTTTTAACTGTAATTTTGTTTTACATTTGTCGTGTTTAGTAGCATATTTTTTAGAAAAGTGAACTAATATGCGTTTTGCCGTATTTGTAATTTTCTGTATTAAAGTGTTGGACACTCCTGACGAGATTTGTTTCTCCTCATTGTTTCTGTCAATCTTGCACTTTGCTGGCTTAGTTAAAGGATGGAGTGAGTGACCGTGACCGTACATCTTCCACACAGCTCACTGGGCTGCTGTCTTTATTTAAAGAAATAGAGATATTAAGCGAACGTGTGACAGGTCATGGTGACAATCAAAGCAATATTAGCACCATAGTTTTAACTTAAAATATGAATTGCATGCTTATTGCATTGGTCTGACAAGTCAAGACCACTCCTCCTCCTCCTCCAGGGGTCATGAACTTACAAACAGTACTTCAAAATGGAAATGTGTTCTCTCCCCACCAGAGACATGAAGTCAAAAACAAATGCTGTGGCTGTTCTCTCACCATGTGCTTGTAATTCTCCCTGTGTCCTGGTGGGGTCCTCGGTCTACAAGACCTGACAGCGTTTTAAGTATAAAGAGAGTTCTGACAAGTTGGCTGTGGAGCTGTGGGGATCCACAGCATGTTCTCAGTCCCCTGTGTACACGCTACCTCTGAGTGCTGAGCTGGCTGCTGGCTCTGCTCGTGTCTGCCAGAGCGCTGCACGGCTCCAAACAGGATTTAGTCCGTTGCTAACACCAGGTTATAGTCAACAACAACAGCACAGGATGCTCATATTCACATATCATCTATAAACAATGAGAGCTATGATTAGAGCGAGAGGGGCGTCATTAGCATTTATCGCCATCAAAAATGCAATTAAATAAGCCATGACTCTCTCCTTTGGAAGACATTAACAATTCATGCGCTATAATCAGCAGATGTGGATGGCATTTAAATGTTGAGTTAAAAGTATCTTGATGCTAATATTGCTCACCCTGATTGGTCGCACATGCACTTAATCTCTCTGTGTCCCATTTCTTCTAATAAAGACAACTCCCCCAGTGAGCTGCGTGCTTTGGACGATGTCCAGCTACGCCAATGAAATGTGTCCCAGTGCAGATGTCCTAAATCAGGTCAGGTGCCTTCACCACCTCACTCTTTATATCAGGAGAGCGATGAAGAGGGACGGAGGAGAGGAAGCAGCTGTAAAACTATCACACCGGGTGTCAGTTCAGGGCGGGCTAAATAAAAGGTTATATTGTAAAAAGCTAGGCTGAAGAGGTTTGTTTAAGGTTTAATTTAAAGATTTCCACTCGTAGCCCCCCTCAGGTCCTCCGGCAGGCTGGTCCACAGACTGGGGACATAAAGAAGCCTCACTGTGAGTCTAAGACTGGACTCTAGAAGATAAGCAGCACCGGAGGGATCCGGTGGGTAAATATCTAAAAACTCATGTCTGACAGGTCGTCAGCAGAGAGTACATTTAGTGATTTAAAAACCAATAAAAGAATCTTAAAATCAACTATTAGCAGGCAGCCGATGGAGTGATCTCATCTCTGGTGTAATAACTGCACGTTAGCAGCTGTGTGGTGAACAGAGATGATGAGAGGGTTTGTGTCTCTATTGGCACTTAAAAAAAATTCACGTCATCTGTTGAGCTGCAGCCATCTGACAGCACTGTCAGGCAGCACCAGTCATAATAACCCCACATGAGAGCCCCCCGCTCACATCGTCAAGCCTTTCCTGACAGCTTGTGAGCGTTTAAGATTCGGAAAAAATCATTTGTGAAATGTAGATTGACGTTGGAAAGTTGTTTAAATAATGGAAACGAGGGCTATCTTAACTCTCAGGGAGTCCTGAGCGAGGAGGTTCTCAGAGGTGCGCAGGAAGCTGCTGGAGCTTGTATAGATTGCTCGTCCACCCTCTTCCAGCCGTCCCGTCTTGACTTTCTCCTGTAAACAAGGACAATTACCAAATTAATGAGTTGAGAAAAAAACTGCTTGAGTGATTGATACTCTCAATGGGGAAATTAATTTGATATTAATAGAGCACTTGGCAAGATAAATAGATAATGGTGTGTGAGTCCTCTCCTTGATTGATAATGGATAGATTGATGGCTGTCTTAATGCAAGATGTTCCTAAATGGGGTGGCCTTGATGAGGGGAGACTGCTCCGAGAGTTATGGAGATTAAAACTACTTACTGCTTTTTTAAAGTGTCATACCTCAAGTTAGAGCGACAGGAAGTTTTCCAGAGGATGAAAATGCCGTTAACACGACATCTCATCGTCAGATGTTCGGAACGATGCCTCCAGCCTGTGGCCACACCCGGACAGAGGACAGCACAGTCGCATTGAATGTGTGGCAGTTAAGATTCTTGTTATTTATTCATGTTCACAAGTTAAATGGTGCTTGTGATGTTGGTCAGCCACACTCGTGAGGTCTTCAGCTTCACTCACAGAGCAGGAGACATTAAACATACACATACACCCTGTTACATGGGGTCACTGCTGCAGACCAGAAGGGAGAAGATACTAATTTCTCCTGGAGTTTGTGTGTCTGTGTGTGTGAGCGTGTTTCGGCGGCAGCTCTACAGAGTTGCAGCGATTGCACAGTTATCTCAAACTGCAGGCGTCCTCATACCTGACCGACTCAATCTTTCAGTGTCTCCTCAATAATCAGATTGACAGCAAGCAAGTAGACGTATCTCACCCACTGGCTCACACCAGAATCTGGGTATTGACCTACATATCAAATCATGCGCTCCTGGCCTCTGTGATAGAGATTGGGGGGGGTTATGGTCAGGGGGTGTAACGTTATGATTGGCAGTCATGAAAAGTCCTGCTCAAGTCAAAGCTCATGAACGCTCGGTGAACTTTCATCCAACACAGCAACATGAGTGTGTCCCAGTGTCGGGCTGCAGAGCCCAACGACACTTGGCCCGAACACAGCAGCAGTCCACAGGTGGCCCAGCTCTCGAAGCCTGGGGGGTTAAGGGTTAATAGGGCAAAAATGCATTTTGGTACCCCACTGAAGTCAGAACCCGACATAACGTTTGAAAGGGGGTTAGGATGCAGGATGAAACCTACCTGAATGCATTTTTGCCCTATTAACCCAACTCTTCACCTGTGGACCGTAAATCCTTGCTGTGTTTGAGCAACCAAACATAAATGTAAATAGCAATGTTTATGCAACAAAATTAGATTTTTAACAATGAACAAAATCATGAATACAAAACTTATTTCTGATGTCGTTTTGTTACAGCGACACGTCAAAGACAGATGTGCTGAAGATCTCAAATATTGGCCACAAGTTTGTTCATATTACGAAGTGTTACTGAAGCATCAGTGTGTCAGCAGCATGTCACAGTCGTAGCTGCAGCAGGTGGAGCTGGTTCATATACAGCTTTACAAACAGGGACACCAGATCAATCTGAGGGCGCGTGGCAGGAATAATGTCAGGAAAGAAGAAAATCTAGTGGAGGTTTAGTATCACTTGTACATTTTTGAAAATTAATCCATTTGAGATTTGACAAGTAAAATACCTCCAAATTGCACTTACAGTACCTGAATAAATGTTTCCTTCCAGCACTGTTGGCAGTCCAACATTAGTACACAGCTTCCTCCCCAGGGTTTCTTCCTCTTCACGTGTTCTTACTTAAAGGTTGAAATTCCTCTCTTATGGCAAACGGCCTGTGAGCTCTAAGAACTAGAAGTTCCTGCACCTTCAGCAGTGTTTCCTCTCCGCTACTGTAACAGCTGAGCACACCTGCTTGTCTAATGGTGTATTTTTTTTATTAACGAGTCTGTGTCACCAAACTTTTTAACGACTGCCCCCCCCCCCCCCCCCCCCCCCCCCCCACCCCCCCCCCCCCCCACAAAACCCCCCCCCCCAAAAAC
>CAAKHC010000709.1:64346-98292 GCA_901007825.1 Macroramphosus scolopax
GGCGGTGTGGGTGTGTGTGGGGGTGTGTGTGTGTGTGTGTGTGTGGGGGTGGGTGTGTGTGTGTGTGTGTGTGTGTGGGTGTGTGTGTGGGTGGGGGGGGGGGGGGGGGGGTGTGGGGGGGGGGGGGGGGGGGGGGGGGGGGGGGGGGGGGGGTTGCTCTCTCCTGCAGAGCAGCTGGAGAAGCTTGGCAGCGGGAGAGGGCACGACCCGGCAGGGGCTACTGTGACACCGCCATGGAAATTTTTACAACTGCTGTCAGGTTCATTTGTATATTTTATTAAGCAGTTAGAGCCGCTGTGCTGTTGTACTGCTGCGTATCGAGCTCAGCCGGGTGGCATTTTCACCACTGTGTTTTACGGTCAGATTATAAGTAATATCGAGGCTTTAATGACGACATGGGATGACTCCTGCTCCTGTTGTTTGCAATGACTATCAACAGCGGTGTCGTTGAGGGTATACGCTGGTATATGCTGTATATCTTTTTCTCAAATACCCACTTACTGATCTACCCAACATCCACTTCACCAGGAACCTTTACACCACCATCAATGACAGAATTGCACCGCGGTGACAGGCAAAGAGCTGTCAGCAGCATCGCGTGGCCAAATCCATCACGGATATGTGATGTTTGGTCTGAGGGGATGTTAATGTGTCACTTTTGGCACTACAGGACTGTTTTCTTCTCTATCTGACACAATAACACGGGCGGATCACACCTCCGAGATGAAATACTGTGATGTAGATGAACAACATATCTGAACATGCCCGCAACAATATCTAACCCACATATTCTACGCCACTAAAATAGTATAGCTTTATTTTTTTTATACTTTTTTTTCCTGTTTTGTTTTAATATTCTCAAACCCAGTAGCTATAAACATAAAAGGAAAAGAATCCAAAAACCCCCTTCCTCTTTTTTTTTCAACCTGAAGCTAGTATTTCTTCTTAAGTTTAACTTGTAATAGTATTAGTAGTAGTTTGTAGTATTAGTATCATTAATACTATATAGTACTGTTCAGAACAATAAAAATGTTTGGTCCTTTGGTCCCATAGGGGTGAAAGATTTGCAGTTCTACTGTTGCTAATGGAAACCTCAGTGACCTCCAAGAGTCATAGTTCTGCGCTTGCTGAGAGAGACGGTGAGAGAATAAGAGAAAAGAGGGAAAGAGAAAGAAAGTCTGTCAGTGGACGTATAGAATAGCTTCTTTTTTCCACTGTTTTTCTTGATCTTCAAGTTTTAACCCTCATTTGTCCAGTACAGTAAAAGCCACAAGCGCCTCTTTCATTATATATATGTGAATATAATATGTATATAGAAATCTATTTGTTGTTGCTGCTTGTTTGTTTGTTAGTTTGTTGCTTAATTAACAATTCAAGTCTCAACAAGAAAAGTTCTGTTGTTCAGTCTCATCTTTTTTTCAGTGTTTTTTCTTCTCTTCTGTCTTGCACTGTGCCATCTGTTACTGTTCAGTCCCCCGATGAGGCGGCTCCTCCTCGCATCTTCTTCTTCTTCTGCCTATATCTTCGTAAGTAAATGCTGATATGTCTTCAAAAATTCCTTATGTGTTGTTTTTTTTTTTAAAACATATTTTGCTTTCAAAGAAAAAAACCTCCTCCGAGATATCTTCACGTTGCCTCTAAAACCTGGGAAAGTAGAAAGAAAAAGGTCCGTTTCAGATCTCATCGCTCATTAAACTGTCATTCAAAAGATCAATTTCTTAAACTTTGGATAGCTCAATATGGCTCTATTATATCAGTGTAATGGTCTGGAGGGAGCGAACCCGCACTAGCATACCAATCGATCTTTGTCAATCATCATAATGATGACAGATTTTCACATAATTAATATGCCTGCTGTGCCGCAAATGAAATCCACCCTTATAGACACTAAACGCATTTAGCCTCCGCTGTTGCTGCCAGAATATTTTCATGGGTATTATTCCAATTACTGAACATACAGAACATCCAAAAGTCAAATAAATTCAAACTGCAGTTAAAAACACACGTTGACACCTACACATGGAAACGGGGGTGTGATCAAATACAGGCGGCCGGGTCGGTCGTCATTCAACAAGCTAATTAGGTAACAAATATACCCAGAAACATGCACAGTGGGAGCTTCTTCCAGGCTTTATAACCGACGCCAGAGAGCTAATATACATATACTGGAAAGATTCTCCGGCGCCTACAATTCAAGAGTGGACAGATATACTTGCCAAAACATAATGGAGATAAATCAGATACAGTAACAAAGGATGGATGGACAGAGGTTTTCTTTTGTCTGTTGTTGTTTCCCGTCTAGTTCTATTTAATTGTATTTTGTGTGTTGTGTACATGTGCGGGGGAGCAGGAGTGTGTTGGTGTTTATTCACATGGACTAAAACCATATCAAATGTTATAAGTGTGTTCTAAAAATTAAAAGACGACAAAAATATCTTGGATTAGTACAAGTGTTTTTTTGGGCTCACCTGTGCTGCTGCAAAGAATACTAAAGGTAGGCTGTGTCAGTAAGGGCGGCTGGCATCCTTCGGTCTCTTTAGCTGGACTTTCAACCTCTTCATCCCGATCTGAAAGCCGTTCATGGCTTGAATAGCTGCCTGTGCGCTAGCAGGGTTGTCGAAACTCACAAAACCTGTCAAAGAGAACAAGTCCATTCAGTCTATTGGGAACGGGCGAGCTAAGCTACGAGGGCTGAGTAAATACATTAACTGACAGATGAGACATATAAACAACTATCTCTCAGTGAGGAGGTGTCCTGGGTCTTCAGGTGCTTTGTATTAAAGTCTTTATTACCACAGGTGATCTGTATCAGACTCAGAGTTCGGTGGTTAGAATCAAAATCCGGTCCCCATAAATATATTTTATTATTATCTATATTCTTTCAACAGCTATTTAGAAATACACAATCCAAATATCAATGAGCACAAGCGACTGTTTAAAGTGGTTCAACCGAAACAAGTGCAAACACCATGAAGACAGACGTCTGCCTGAGACACGGAGCGTATTTCCTCGAGACGCACGCCTCCTCAAACCTATGCTGAACATCCTGTTTCCATCATGTGTAAAAATAAAGCCTTGAGAATTCAGTGACCAGAAACTGCAGTGGAGTGTGTCTCCGCTTGATGTGCTCCCCTGTGTCTGCGGTGTCATTAGGAACAGTCGATGACCCGTGAAAAACAGCAGGAGCTTCTCCACGTCCGCAGCCACCTGGGAGAGATGTCTGCCTGGCCTGCTTTGCTCTGGGTCGGCCCATTAGGGCGAAAGCCGGGCAGCGAGGAGGGCTGAATGCAAGAATGAGGGAAGTGTAGAGGCAGGGAAAGGAGGTGACCTGCTAACCCACCATCAGGTTAACACATTCGGGCTGGGGAGTGGCGAGGAGATGGAGAGGAGATGCAGGCTTAGTGCTCTAAGCCCTCTGCTCAGTCCTGTCACACATCGTAAGTGTGCTTCCTCTCTTTCTCTTTGTTTCCCTGTCTTTCACACACCATCAATCTAAGTTTATCCCCTTCTTTCTAGATTAATTACACCAGTGTGCCCCCTCCTCCCTCAGGCCTAACATTATGTTGTAAATGTATAGTGTATAAGTCAATACTGCAAATAGGTCTTCTTTCATGAATTTATATGTTATTAAATCCCCCCAGGGAGGCGGGACTGGCGATCAATTTTGCCCAGGGTTCCACGGTTCCCTGAAGTGAAAACAAATGCTGATCCATAATTGTCCTTTGCCCCCCCCCCCTACAACCACCACCATCCCGGCCCGCCTCCTCAAAGTTTTTATAAGCCCTGGGGCTTGTTGGTATGTGTAGGCTGACAGAGCTAAACGGGACAGGAGGCGTGGAGGTGTGTGAATCAGCCTCAGCAGCGAGCGTATTGACAGATATTGGGGTTACAGAACGGTGATGAGGATGCTGATGCAGCACCTCAAGGTTTTTTCGCATCCCGCAGCTGCCAAACAGAAACAAGGACATGCTCATCGACTGCATCATGGCTAGTTTGGCTACAGTGTATTCATCAGATATCTCTCTGCACTGCGCCCGCCGATGCCAAAACATAACCGTCATCAAGATGCAAAGTCAGGTCAGACAGTCAGGGGCACGATCATTCAGTTCTGTATGTCTGTGTGCTGCCAGACATCATCAGAATATACTGCCATGTTTGTTTAGATCAACATTTACTCTACTGAAGTCGATGATTTCGTCAGCAGTATGTAAATGATGAAAGAAAACTTCAATTACTGGGGAAATGGAACTCTCGCTAATAAGCTTCACGTCTCAGCTGTGAGTTCTCACACACGACTGTCTGAATGTGCGTGTTTGTTTTGATTCCACCTCCCGACACTGTGAATATCTTAGTAGAGGCTCGTGCATCCAGGCAGGTTATCAATGCACTTAAATGTGAATTATCTACAAAGAAGCCTGAACACATTTGCAAAAGCACAAATCTTCCAAAGCTCGAAGTAAGAACTGAACCACTGACATCTACAGAGAGTTGAAGCCCCCTGCTTTTATATAATGTGCCTTGGCCTTGATAGCTGTGTGCGAGTGACGGCGAATGACTCACCGAAGCACTTGCTCTGGTTAGTTGCCCGATCCATGAAGACTTTAGAGGAGATGACAGTGCCGAAGGGCAGAAACATCTGCATGAGTTCATTGTCTCCAAACTCCTGCGGCAGGTGGTAGATGAACAGGTTACAACCCTCTGGACCTGGACGCACACAGAGAAGGGACGAGGGTTCAACCCGGGCGACGGACAGAGAGAGACAACTATGAATTTGTAATGTTATGTATACAGTCTATAACCGGGAGACGATAGTGAGACAAGTTCCAGGATTTTATCAGCAATAAACTAAAATATCTTAAAGTTTGTTTCATATATTCATATGATTGAATTTGAGCTCAAATGTAGTGTTATGAAGCCTGAAAGTCATAACAACATTCTTTTATATAATGGAAATTTCTTTTGGTCAAAATATATCATCAGAATAAATAAGAAAGCAAACAAAACATTGGTATCAGCCACCGGCCGAGTTGCTACTTCAAACGTCGTATCAACGTCTATCTGTAATATTTATATATTGTGCCACGCTCTGAAGTCTCCTGCAGCTCTGTGGCTCTGCTTTGTTTCCTACATGAGGTGCAACACTCAGGGCCTTATTGCTTATTGCACCAGTTGGATGATACCTGGGGGATTTACAGGAGCTAGACAGTAACAGCTGGCTGTTTTAATGCAACATTGACATTTTGTAAACCTACAGTGGGTGTGAGTGGAAATCATCATGTCTCACTTTGAAAATATTCACACAAGCTCCCCCTTATGCAACTTTCCACATTTTCATTAATGTATGTGGCCATCTGGGCTGCACCGCCACTAGTCTCCAAAATGTTATTATATAAGCTTTAATTAATACTAAAATGTGTTTTTCAAACAAACCGTATCTGATGGCAGTATTAACACTGCTTTATCATCCTCATTCTTTCGAGATCTATTACCTAAGATGAGCTGAGAACAGCTTTAAGTAATATTGTTCCCTGCTCAGCTTCATCTATTACAGAGATGTGTACAGCGTGGAAGTAATATTCTTGGCTCACTCTCACAGTCTTAATAATATGTATTACACAGAATGAGATGTGTACAGAGTAAAAGCAATATTGCTCTCTCATGCTCATCTTCTTTATCTATCTACTACGTGGGATGTGTGAAGTGTAAAAGTAATTATGTTCTCTCACCCTCACCTTCTCTCTGCTGCTGCTGCTGGATGACCTGGGGTGGTTGGGGCAGTGTCTGACCAATGGGAGTCAGCGTGGTGGCTGGGTAGATCGCTACAGAAAGAGAGAGAGAGGGAGGGAAAGAGAGGCGGAGTGTTAAAAAATATGGATAGAGAAAGGTGGCAAGGATGCTTACGGTCTATATGAGAAGCTCTCTTGTTCTGAGGCACCGACACTAACTCTTAATCATTTGTTTTTACTGCAGTTTGTAGTACTTTTATATTGTCTAAAACATTCTCACCTGTGTATTGCTGTACCCCGGTGAAGGCTTGCTGGAGGGTGTCAGCAGCGGTGGGGCTCTGGGTGGAGTAGGGCGGCAGGCCGTTGGTGTACATAGTCTCCACTGCAGGGTGTCCGTTAGGCTGATGATGGATGCCGGTGAATCCGTTAACAAGGGGCGTGACGATGCTGGGCACAGCCGAGGTCGTGATGTTGGCTGGTGGAGAACTGAGGCCTGCTGGGATAAAAGGTTAACTGTTACTGGATCAATGAGACTCGATCTGCATACAGGCGGCTGATGCTACAGCTCAGTGCAAATGACATATTATGACTTACACAAGTATACAAATTGACAACATTGTGTTGAGAGAGTAAACACTTGTACGCGCACCCGCATAAGCAGGTACACACACACACACACACACAAATACACCGAGCTGCACAGCATTTCCTCGCTAATGCAAGGACATGGGTGCGAAGTGAGTCTGTCACATATCCGCCATTTGTCGTGACACATCCTGCAGGATAGCTCGGGAGTCAACCTGTGAAAAATGAGCCTGTCTGTAGTGTTTGTGCATTACCCCGCTGGCTCCTACTGCTCAAGATGATGAAACCACTATGCAACTTGAGGAAAAAAAAAGGAAAAAAAGAGATCTGGACTAGATAGAAGCGATTACAGGGGGAGATTTGCTTGAGCAAGCAGGTAGCAAAAAAAAAGATGCCTCTTACTTTTGTACATCATAAAAAAGAAAGAATAACAACAGTTGGCAGTTTGACAAATGGGTGGGTCATAACATATATGGCGCATGCCTGAAAGGCAGCTGGTTCATGAGCGGAATCGAAATTGGATGCTCCCTGTCCTCCCTCATTCAATGCATTTTAAAAGGACCCTCCTTTGGAAAGTGTTTCCAATTATGCTGGGAACGCCAAAGCACCCATTTTGAGCAGAATCTCACTGTGTGATGGTCCCTCTTAAAGGGCTGCTCCGTGGCAAAGCATCCAAGCTCGTTCAAGTACAGCTCCCCTGAGGACCACCTCTCAATCTGGAAACCTTCGCCCTGATTGGACAGAAAGCCCAGGTTGTCACGGTAACCCTCTAGCATGTCATATCCCCACAGTCTGTTCCCTCAGTAAAGAGCCCACGATGAGAGGTGGTCCAGATAGGGTAAACAATCACATCCATTATATACATAACAGTGCACTGAGCTTTATGCTAATGCAATGGTAAATATGCCATAAATCACATGCTGAAACCTCCCGCCACCAAGTAATATCATCTACATATCCATATGGAATTGCTTTTCTTTTTCCCAACATACAATTCATCCTCTCCTCTCATCTCCTCTCCTCTTCTTGCTTCAGCATTTAAGTCATAAGGAGGCTGACAGCAACTACAGTGACCGGGGGAATTGTCCAAGTCCAGCGAGAGCTATTGTGTCTTTTGCACTGGGTTTCCTTTTTTTTTTTAAGCCTCCCCACGATTGCTTGTTTCCTGTGGGGCTGTGATGAATTAGACTGCAGCTTCAGCCCATTCTCTTACCAGGACCCAGGAGACCGACGCTCCTATTCCGAGGGCTAGAGACAGCAAGTCTGCTCAGGCCACACACACTCTACTGTACTGGCAGATAATGTACCCCCTCCATCATCAGGCAAATTCATTTTCCAAGGTTTAGCAGTGCTGTGGGAGTGAGCATCTATGTATGTGTAGTAGTAGTAGTGGTAGGAGTAGGTGGTAGTGTGTGCCCTTTACATGCAATTACATAGGTCCCAGGGTCAGCAGATGGACATGACATCTGTGCTAAGGGCCGGAAATAGAATACATGACAAACGGAAAAAGATTGGGGCCACTGAGTCCAGTCAGGATATCGTGATGGAAATATCACAGCAGGGAATAAGCATACGAATCGTCGGTCTAATAAAAAGAGCCATGAGGCAACGCTCTGAGACATTTAACACAAAATAAAGAGGCGGCGATGCTTGCAGCAGCTTCACTCAATTTAAGAACTAAACCAAATGGTACAACACAATGCAGGAGCTGGGTGATACATGTACTGCGGTCACTGAATGGGCTCTGATAAAAAGAAAGGGACAATAAGCAACATCATGCTCAATAAAACAATGATTACATGAGAAAGACATCTACGCTGTCCTCATCTTGTCCGTACTGTCGCGACGGCACGGTCGCCAACAAGAGCGGAAAATGTCCTCCTCAGTCGAAATGGGGGAAATATTTCCTGCTATACTCAAGTAGAAAATAACAAGACATTTTCATTTTATACCTCAGTGCTCATGTAGTTCTCGCATTGTGGAAAATTGTATTCACAGGCTGTTTACAATGCGCACACAAGAGTGCCAATGTACATGTGGCTGTCAGTGCGTGCAATGTATTGGCCTCTTATAATGACATGCTACTCCCCTGTCTGGCGTGGCCCAAGACGCAGCTATGGGACAGCAGATTATATATTCTGTGCAGCCAGCTCTTAACCATCACTTCTCCATTTTTTATTGTTGCCTGACAGAAGTCCGCATTGTTATACAGTATGTATATCACATATACTGCATTCGTGTTATGTAAGCAAAATTACATTTTCTCGCAAGCGGGGAAAAAACGGTTGATTTCCTCTTTGCAATGATTGCCTCACGAAAGAAGTCTTCACACGTGGCAGAAGTATTTATTATGCTAATTATACATTCAAATCAACGAGGAATGCTATACCCATATTGGAGAGTGCAGTCATTACCACCTCAAGGACCGTGTTTTGTTGGAGAAAGTAATAAGCACTCAAAGCAGATGCTTTCATCTAACTGATTTAAATTGTGATGCATTTAGACCAAAGAGAAAACGTCTGCCTGGTCCTTAAAAAGTGAATAATAAATCTGAATATAGGATGAGAAGCCTTTTCGAAGACAAGCTGATACACCAGGAGAAACTATTGAACAACCTGAAGATATTAATACATATTTTCTTTATAGGTAAATGACATGTCACATACAAGGAAGGCCCTTCCAAATGAACCAGTTTCATTCAATGCCACTCACATTTTCAATTACCAAGTACTAACGTGTAAACAAAAACATCATTTTGAATGTGAAGGACACATCTGGTCGGGGTTTCGCCACAACTGCTTATTGGATCTACAAATCTTCCCAGTTTACTTTTTTCTTCACTTGTTTAATGAGGAAGATAATGCAGTTTTCCCCATCCCAAGGATACAGGTAATGAGTTTTCATATTTCAATGTAAGCATAACTTCACAAAAACCAAGGTCCATGATGTTTTGAGGCACAGAACCCCGTCATAGCTTGGTGTGCACTGAATAGCTCAGCCTCCTACGAGTGATACTGAGTAGAAAACTGTCCAAACACCTAATCATCATCCCCATCAGGGAGGGTCAGAAAACACAGATCTGTAGTGTCTTAGAGTGTGCTTCACTGATCTGCCAAGGGCTCCACCTACAATTCTCACCTTGGACTGCTCAATAATATTCAGACGAAGGCCCCGAACGTTATCGAGTGGACCAGGACGCCGCCTGCTTTCCCTGCTGTTAAGGTCTTGTAAAAGATGCACACCCACCATGGATCGACGAGCTCTGCACCCTCCACCATATGTCTGGCGGTGAACCACTCGCCTTTCCACAGACAAACTAGGCCACACAGTCTACCTTTCTGTCTCAATCATTGGACAAAAGCTTCCACCCAACTTCTCTTTGGATACGGTCCACCTTCCAGATGAGAGCAGCTGGTGTTGCCGCACGCTTCCAGACAACACAATGACAGTTAAAATGATATAAAATTAGTTCAATGTGATATCATTAACAAGAATCATAATATATTTGTCTGATATTTTGTTAAAGAAAGACTTGTGAGATTTGAGTCATTTTCCTTTAGTAACAAATGCAGCAACTTTCCACAACACCGAGCGGTTCGCTCCACTCCTAAGGCTAATGTACATACACTGCACTGACCATACCGATGTGCCCTCATTTCAGCTCCCTCAGCTCACCAGCTGGGCAGCTTGTAAGGCTCCGCTGCTCTTGCAGAGCCCAGTTTCGCTCACACAGACCAGATTCGGTCTGGCCAAAAGCTGTGGATATGCTCTCCGACAGCATCTACACACACTGGGAGGAGGGATACGTTTTGCTGTAGCACAGCCGCTCTCTTACACTCCCGGGATTTGTCATCACTCTGATGCAATAGGCCTGATTTAAACAGAAAGGAGCAGCGCTTTGTGCAACTGGACATGAGTTAATATGTCTGCCATGGAAGTCCTAAAGAAAGCAATAACAGCGACTGCATCTTTATCGTTGCAGGCTGTTTGCTGGAGGTCACACCATCAATTAAGACACACAGGTGTTCATTTCCCCAGCTGTTTCATGAACACACACAGAGTACAGCACTGCATTTATGTGATGCATCACTAACACTGAATCTTGGGGATTCTCCTGCATTCTCATCAGCACCGAGCAGTTGCCTAAAACGTTGCAAGGTTTTTTCTTCTTGGTTGCAGAAACAAACGTTACATATAAAGCGTCTATATAACATGTAAGACGTAAGGAGGAATAGCTCATTAGTTTCATGGTGTTTGTCACTATGGAAGTGTTCTGCATCGATGGTGGAACCACACTTGACTCCAGCTGGGACGCTGTTGCACATCCAGCCTGACTATGTGAGTGGGATGTGTGGAGCATCTGCAGTATATCTTGTGTAATATCTACTTGTGCATGTACATCTTCAATGTGGAGCGGCATCATGCAACTGAGCATTAGATTACACACTTCCCCCCTCCTAACAGAACATCCTTGACACTGTGCGTTCCTCACCACACATACACAGCGGGACGTGCAGCTCCCTCCTTCCTCTCCTCCCTCACCCTCTTTATTTCCCTCCCTGTATTTCCTTGTTCTTTGACTCGCTCCCCTCTTTTGTTTAACTTTTATTTCCTCTGCAGCGCTCCGGGAGCGGCACCTGGTGAACATTATTTTCAAAAAGCATCATCGTGCATCATTGTAAGGATACATGCTCTAATCAGCTGAACCATCTGGCAAACGGCTCGTGCACCATCAAGCTTAAATGCTTTGCATCTGTTGATCAAATGGATGCCTCATTGTTTTCAGAGTAACACCCTTAACCTCTGAGTCTCTTTGTACGTCGGTTTGCTGCCACAAACAAGATTTTTCATGTTGCAGAGGTTATGCAGATCGTTTAAATAAAAGATGGATGTCACACACCTACCTCAAGACAACGCAGGTTTTTCATCTATTAAACAATCATCTGAGGTTTATGTTATATTAGGAAAGGCAGTAATCTACCTTTCAACTTAATGCACAAATTGTGTGTCAAAGCAGAGAAGCATCCAGCTCATCATCAGACATCCTACTGTCTCGCCGTAGTTCCAGAGTCTCTTGGCCTACTTTTACAGCCTTGCCAATAATGTTATGTATTCCTTCAATGAAGTCTAAATAACTCATAGCCACAAGTGTGCAAAAAAAAGGAATAAAATGACTGTGTATACTAAAGCAGTGAGCTAAACTACTAACCCTCCGGCTGCTGGCAGCCAATCCCAAATTAATGAACGGAGAAGGGGAAAATAAAACATTTCATATATATGATAGTCCTTGAAAACTCAGAAAAAGCCATGCTTTCTCTGAAGGATTAATGATACATTAGATTCAATAATAAAAGGTAATCAGTCGACTGTGGCTTGCACACAGGCTTGTCTGAAAGTAGATAAATGGCGCCACTTCACTCACAACAGATTCACAGAGTTATAGTCGCCTTGCTTCCCTTTTCTTCCTCCCTGCACATATCTCTCTATATTACAAGCACAAATATGTTTTTCATTTCCTTATTCCGAGTCACAGAATCTATCTTTAATCATCACTACTGTGCTGTGGAAAAAAAAAAAAAAGGGTTTTGCCTGCTGAACACAAACATCTGAATTGCCTCCATGTTACTGTTGTATCCATCAGACTATGAGGCTTCTCAGGAAGACGGAGCTCCACTGTTAATCACCGGTTCTGATTGATTGTGCCCGTCCAAGTGCACACTTGAAAAAATTAACGTGAAAAATCGGACAAATGGGTCTCATCTCCAGATATATCGCGCGACATTGAAAATGACTGCACATTTACTGTATACATACATCACATGTGTTTCCTGGCATGTATCATCATCTCACTCACTTTACACGTGGGCCTTTGGCTTTAGGTGGAGACTTGCTAGATAAAAAGGTTAATAGGGGCCATGTAAAATTGATTTCCACACCTGATCTGCTGTCTGTTCTTTATATTCAAAGTCACTGACTGCATTGACGTAAATACAGCAGGACCAAACCACACTAAACAAGTCCTCTTATTTGTGCCTGTGGATGAAAAGTGAAGTGAATTTTAATTCGGGAACATATTCTTCTCCCCTGAAGAAACCACAATGCAGAGAGAATTTGATATTATAGAGTTCCACGTTTGCAGTGAGAAGCTGGATTCTTCTTATGGCTGCAGAGAATAGCTAGAATTTAAACTGGTGGCGGTTCTCGCAGACACTGATTGGTTTAAAGTTACCAAAGTCATCACCTTAAAACCTCAATACTGCAGTGTTGACAAAGTAGGTGAGCAGAGCACAACAAAGACATGGATACTGTATTATTTATTTCTGTTCTCGCTTTTGTTGAGTGAAGAATCGTGAAGTTTCCTCTGTCTCAAGGAAAACGAAGCACTGCTGAATAAGCAAATGTTATGCAGTATTTCAAAGTCCTTCCCTTCCCTCTGTAATGTATCTACAGAGGAGGTGTTTGTTATGGAAAACAAGACCAACTACATGCAGATCATGCACAAGTGCTTCAAAGCACAAGGTCAAAATACTACGGGGAAATTAGTATCTCCTCTATAAACTTACTTTACTTGCTGTTACTATACTCCCCGAATATTTTTTTATAAACAACATACACATGCAAATAGACCCCAAAGAACGCACACACACACACGCACACGCACGTGCACGAAAGGAATGAAACTGAGTGCTCACCCAAGGCTTGATGAAACTCGCCCGACACCGGGGTCATGGGAGTGGGTGGGAGGCTGTTGATGTTGAGCGCCCCCATCTGGTGGATCTGCGTGGCGGGGAAAGCCACACTAGGCGTGAGGTAACCTCCGTGGCTTGCAGCCATGATAGCTGCCTGCTGCTGCATGAGCTAAAGAAGAGGGACACGGAGGAATGGGTGGAGGAGAGGAGGGTTGGATGGGATGTTTGAGAGTCGGGAGCAGTCGGGAAAACGGGTTGCAATGGACGGGTAATAGAAAATATAGAAAGTTGGGAAGGAGTCAGACAAAGGCGGGAGAAGGGGGGCAAGGGAGGAGAGACAAACAGCAAGGGTAGAACAGAGGGTGGGATGTATGTTGAGGTTGATGGATGGATAGTGCATGGGAAACACAGAGAAAGTAGAGCGGAATGAAAGAAAGAGAAGAAAAAAGAAGCCTGTCAACCTATGTTTTGTGAATCTGTCTATCCTCCCAGCAGGAAGCCTGTCACCAGCTGCAGAAACGATTTAAAAGCTGTCTGCTGGGCTCATACAAATCAAGACATTGACATGTGCACATTATCTCCGTGCTCAGGGAACAGGCAAAGTTTGCAGAAGAGTTGCAATGTTTTTTTCCCTGACGATTGTCAAACTTCACCACATTCAGTTCGGCTGTACAGAATTGCCACAGACATGCTGATGAATTCGTAATGACTGTTGCATGTAACTTGACAACCATCCAGATTGAAAGTTTATTTCTTTTATCATTTAGTACTGGATACTTTACTTTTCCAAAATAGAAGGTATTTTGGAACATAGATTCATTAAATGACCACTGTTTCTGCAGTTGAAAATTGCTTCAGGAAAAGTTCAGACGTGGCCCTGAAGATGCGTCTCTCCAGATCCAATCACAAGTGGACAACTCTAAGTACGTGACTTCACTTCTGGCTTCAGAATGGGTCCTCATATAAGTCTCGAGTGAGCACTTGTGATCAGATCTCACTTCCTCACTAGGGTGTGCAAATATGTACTGGACATCATTTCTAATTTCAAAGACCAAATATATCGTTGTTGACAGGATGCAAGAATAAATCCAAACAAGTAGCCAATAACCAGCAATTCAGATTCCAGACCACGTCAGTAATACAGTGTTTTAGTCACAAAATTGAAATGGCATTCGATTTCCACCCATTGGACAATCCCACAAAGAGATCAAATCAATAGGCTTTCATTCACTCTGCATTTCTACTTAGCATGAAGTGAGAGCTGCACTACTTTTCCATCAATTGCAGCCCACAGTGTTTATTCATATACACTGTTGCCCTGCACTGTGTACACACACGCAAAAAACCTGCACACACATACACACGCATGAAGAATGATAGAGACTATTTGAGTTTCTGCACTCAGCTTAAATTCTCCCCGTGCAAACCGCATGCTGAATGCTTAATTCAGAACAGAATCCATCATTGTACGATGGCTTTTGCAGCTTGTGAACCAGTGGGTTTATCTAGGGAATCAATAATCTTGTACAGCTATGTAGCTGCAAATCAGGCATGCAGACCTGCGTTGTATAAGAATACAAACCCAGCTGGACCAACTACTAGCCCCCCTCTCTGCATCTGTTTAATATTGCATAGCTGCTATTTGTCAGGGGAGCCGATGATCGCTGTGGCCTGAGACTGACTCATATAAGCAGAAATAAAACTTCTGTGCCACCGGCACTAATTCTAATGATGATATTGAGACAGTAGAGGTATAGAATGCCACGCTGCTTGTATTTGCATTGGGGACCCTGCAATAGAAAAGCCAATTATTTTCCCTCACTGCCCCTGTCAGGTAACCTGAAAGCGGCTGTCCCGCTGTAGGATGCCCAGCGCCGACATCTCATCCATTAGCCACATGCCTTGCCACTGCTATCTATTAATGCCATTTGTCATTTGCATATTTTTATCAATGTGACAAATGGGGATCATCCATTTCTTTCCAAATAAGATGAATTGAGCCTTTAAAGGGGGCAAAGCTACGAAAGACAGCGAGGGAACAGGAAACAAAACAAAAGTGATGGACACAGAAACAAACAGAGGTCTAAAGGATCTAGTTCTCTCTGGCTTGGCAGGACTGTGACTTCCCCCCCTATTAGGATGTGAATAGGGTCAGACTTCAGGATGAAGGGTCTGACTGGGCTAGTATTACAGAATAAATACACTGTCACACCGCTCACTCTTTCTTTGTCTTTCCCTCTGCTTTCAGTGAGGACTAGTTACTGACTAGACTTTGGTCTGACCACAACAAGCTTGATGCCTCTTCTTGGAGAATGATATATCTATCATATACTGGCAATGACGTGATGATAAAGTACTATTCTTTCTCCCAATCCACGTCTTACGCCCTGTTTAGGCCTGACATGCACTTTGGGTGATCTGTCAAGAAATGTCAGTTCACAGGGGACTTTCTGAAAATCTCAGACGCTGTGCATTAATAATAATACGGTGCACATGAATGTGATCTGATCTCAATCTCTCAGTGTCCTGGGTACATTGATATCTGTACTCTGTCCAGTATTGATCAGAACACCCAAGATTCATGTTAATGCAGGTTTGAAGAGGCTGTTAGTCAGAGTATCTGTAACATTGTCATGGATAAAAAGTCTTGGCATTCAGTCAGGCTTCCTTACACATTAAAATGCAGGAAGGTAGAGACCCAAACATGCAATTAAGTTGGACTCCAGTGGTTATTACAAACTGGTTCTGATAAAAAAAAATAAAAAAAGGGGCAGAATGCAGAGTGTTTATGCTGACAGAGATATTCAAAGCCATTCCATTTTACTTTTCATATGTATATGCTTTTTTCTTCTTTTTTCGATATTTCAAAGGCATTATATTCAAAAGCCATTCTCATTTATTTATTTATGCACTACCCAGCAGATAGCAAATGTCCCTGAGAATGAACTGACTGCAGAACTGAGTCTTCGTCATTACAGGCACAGCCTTCTCTGCCTCCCCTTGAACAGAAAGGAAGAGGGAAGAAAAGGCAGACAGAAACAAGGGAAACAAAAGGGAACCGTGTGAGATGAAAGGGAGTAAAGAAAGTTGCCCGGGTTCCAGCAGCATTCATTTAGTGTCAGACATCTGCTTTTTTATTGCAACCTGATGGCATTACTCTCCCCTGGTGCCAGCAGGCAATCACCTCTTTATCACATGGCAATTATCTCTGTAGCGCTGCTCTGTGACTCGCTGACTCTCAGCACTGTCACATGTGACCCCTTATAGCCCAACCAGCTGGGGATGGCGGGAGAGGGGGAAAGAGAGAGACAAAGGGAAGCAAAGTGGTTGAAAAGGGTTGGAAAAAATGAGAGAGGGAGGGAGACGGTGGGTCAGTGAGGTGAACTAAAAGACTGACGACAGAAGACTGGAGCTCAAGGGCCTCATTTGTTACCCCCATGCTAGCAAGCTGTGTTTCCACGGAAAGATTTTAATAGGTTTTTCATGTCTGATGCACTTGTAATGTGTGCACATGTGTGTGTGCTTAGAGAAATACAGGGACTATCCAGAGCCAGTCCTCACAACTCCAAGACAGCTAAACCAGGTCACACACATACTTGTGTGTGTGCGTGTGTGTGTGTGCAGTAATTGACCATAATTTCTTGCATGTGCGGTGCTGGAACATGAATGTGAATCCCACCAACAGGGGGAGATGTTTCCTAATGTGAGTTTACACTCATCATCCTCCCTCTAATCCACCCACACACAGTCACTATTAGCATCAAGTTAAACCATTTTCTCCACTCTCATTTATCTATCTCACACACAGTTTGATGCATCTTTTGGTGCTGGGGGTGCCTTTAAAATCTACCACAGCATGTCCAGCTAAAGAGAGCAAACCAAAATGGATGTGTTCTCGTGGAGACGTGGCTGTAGAAGACAGGAGAGCAAAAGCAGCTAGAATCGAATCTAATTATGTACAAATATGATGCTTGTGTCTTGAAGGGGAAATACGAAACATAATAAAAGCTGGTTATATTACAGGCACATCGGCGATTCTTGGGAGAACTATTATCACTCACTAGTAACTCTGGAATGAAACATGGAATCTCGCTCTCTGTCTGCTTGTGTTTAATGAAATCACCTTTTAGCAAATAGGATGTCTCCTGTCAGAGCACACCAGTGACTGTGTCTATCAAAAATGGCACATTTCTCATTTTTGTCAGTGTTGTACCCCTACAATTTGTGTTCGGAGCCCCCTCCTTCTCCTGGTTTGACTAAAATCCAATTTACTGGCTGTCGGCTCAACTCTATAATCCTATCCACTGCTGTAGTGGAGGGGTAGCTCTTTGAATTCACCATTTACTGTACTCCTTGGTTATAGCTATATATACCATCTTCCCCCACCTCTGTATTATATACTATGCCACCTCCTCTTCTCTTGGCTAGTGTATATGGAGAGTAGGCGAACATGTAATGTGTCTTTGGAGATAAAGTCCTTTTCCTGTCACTGCGGGTTTTTCGTCTTTGGGGAATACGTGTAGTTTATCTTGCCGTAAAAAACATTTATCGTATCACTTCAGCTCATTCCTGGTGGCTACAGGGGAATCAATGCTGTGCACTGTATGCATGCGGCAATCACCAAGACGTAATGTAATCATAGCCCCATGTCGCAAGCTGGACAGCCGCATTAAAGATAACTAATATTTCCTTTTATTCCACGTTATTAGGTACAGCAGCTATTAGTATTTGGATTCATTGAATAAGTCTTCACCGAGATATGGAAACAAGAACCTTGCCGATAATTCGTTACTGCCGCCTGTGCACTCATTACTTTATCAAAAGTTGGGGAGAGCTTATCTCCAAGGTTGCCTTGCCTTAGAGTTTCTTCAGCGACTTGCTTTATTTTTCTGAATTCATTATATGCAGGTACATGGCATCCACAGCCTCTGTGATTCATACTACTAACACAAGGAGAATTTCACCTTCACTATCATCATTCACGCTGTCCAATCGTTGTGTCGCAAAACCACATATGTGCAATTTCTCCTTTAGATTTAATGGTAATTGATTCTCTCTAATGCTGAAGTATCCCCCATGCCCTTGTTACTTTCACTTGGAACTCAATTTCGGAGTATCAACTTGCTCTTTGTCTGATTATATGTGTGTATGAGAGCGAGGGAGGGGACGAGACCGAGACAGAACATTTGCTGCACGCCGTGTTAGAGAGTGTTCGCTCCTGTGTGCGTCAGTATGAGTTGACACGGGTCTCTGCCACTGTAAATAAGAGTCATGGCCAACCTGAACGGGGCACAATGGTCTCCCCCGCATACCGCCGACGCCTCAACCACCCATTACACATTTGCATTTCCCCACATTTCTTGGGAAAGAACTGCATTTCATGAATGGTAATGAAGGTGGGAGTTTTACTGGAGAGAGCACAAGAGATGGCCCCGCAATTACTCTGGGATGGTCAATTTGCACATTTCATACTCTGTCCCGTGGCTGCGATATGAAAATGAGGGCAATGGATAACCCCCCCAGACCTAACTAAAGTCAACAATTAATCCTATATAGTCCTGTATGTATTTCAATATAATATATATTCTATTTGCAAATACAGTCAGACTGAATTCTCTGTAAATAAAAACTCTTCAGATGTTTATTTCATATCATTGATGTGTTCTGATCTGTATCTGTGGAGTGCGATGTGATGTTTTATCTCAGGCCTGGATGGAGAGATTTTATTAAATAAATTTCAGCCTGACTCAAGTAGGTTGTGTGTATGTGTGTGCGTGCGTGTGCGTGTGCATGCATTCATAGTGTGTCCATGAGGGCATGCATGTACGTGCGATAGAAGTAGGTTCGTGTATAAAGTTAACTTGAATCTGGTCAACTATGGCCTATGACTGTATAGGCTGTCGGAACTCATCAAAGAGCCCGGGGGTCTGCCGTGTGCGTCTGGATCCTCGCCCCGAGGGGGGGCAGGGGGGGTGACGGGAGGAGGGCAGAGGGAAGCTGATGCAGGGGTTGGAGGCTACAGGTTAACTGAATGTGTGTGTGCCGATGTGCAGAGCGTAACTCAGAGCTCTGTGTGGAAGGAGGAGAGGAGGACAAAGAGCTGCTGATTTCAGGGATGAATGTTTAACAAGCTGATTTCTTTTACAACAATGTTTATTTAAGAGGATTTTACAACACAGAAACAGGTTCAGTAAGAACGTTCTGTTCTCAATATATAATGTTATATATATAATGTTTTTCACTCTTTCTGATTAGCAGGTAAAAGATATTTGACTGAAATATTGTTGAAGTTCTTCACCGCCTGAAGCCACCAACAAGAGGTTGCGCACGTAGCACTGACATACTGTAATATTAATAATATTATGTTGAAATGGAAATACACATCCAGCAGATACAGAGCGGCATTAGCATTCATTTGTAGCCGTGTTTCTGACCGCCTGATAAATGAAGCCCAGCATTCACTCTCGTTTCGGTTTCGGATTTGCACTTCACCAACTCCTGAGGGAAATATAAGACTCTGTAGCTGCTAAATGCTCCACTATGTTCTCCGGCTGGTCGCTAACTTTTTCTGCCGTTTACTGCTTGATGGCTGCACTGAGTCAGGGGCCCCGGTTATTTGAATCATGTCCAAGTACGTCCATAGGGAAGAACATAGCATCCAACTGTTGTTTGCTGGATGCTTTAAGCACTGTCTGTTCAGAGCTGTGACTTTGTCACTTTCTGGCTGTCCTGCAAAGAATCTGACACGGGCCTGTAATAAACTGCTCCTTGTCCTCCTTCATCGGTGTAGAATCATCCTGGATAATTCATTCATCCAGTGTGGAAGTATATATATATATAAACACTGAGGCCCACTGAGTGTTCTACATATGTCTTTTACAACTCACCGCATGTGCGTAAGAGCTGTAGGTGCTGAAGGGAAGGGCGATGGCTGGGTTGAAGATACCAAACTGGCCAACCATCTGCTGCATACGTCTGATGGTGCGCTCTTTGTCTGTGTCTGCAAACTTGACCACCAAGCTGGAGGAAGCACCCTGAGGGGGGAGAGGGAAGAGAAAATCAGGGACCATGAATACTTTACTGCCGTTCAACAGTTGCAACAGTTGAGTCTTTCATTGTAAATCCTTCATCTCAAAGGCTTTGAGGGAATAATTTAACATCTGACCGTTATGATTTACTACATATTTAGACACAGTAACTGACAAAAGGCTTCAATAGACCAATATATAAGAGAGAGAGATTATTATTTCTGATTTCTTAGCATGCTGTGGTTATTAGCAACGACGATCGCTGTTAACATCAATACCAAGTGAGCTTCTCTAATTGCTTGTCAGTTTTGGCATTATAGATACAACATCATTGCACATTTATGGAGCGACGCCTGCGAGCTAGTTCAGGCAGTCAACTCGAGCTGCAAAGCTCTACAGATGTGTCACGCCCCTCTCCACGTCATTGACCAATCACACTCTCCCAACTTAGGGTAAGGATTTCCCATCTCTCCCTCTGCCTGTTAACGCCTCTGCCGACCTGTCTCAGCCACACTGCCCGATCTCTCAGCCCCTCCTCCACCCCAGCATCCATCGGCAGGCTACGAAGATCACTCCCCAAGATCTTAATGTAAACACATGCAGGGGGTGATGAAGTCTGAGCCTGGACGCCAAACTGTAACCATGTTTTACTGCTTTAATAAACATTTCAACATGAGTTGTCTGACTGAGGTGTTATAGTGGAGAATTGTTCCGCCTTGTTTGCACCTGTTACTAAACAGATACACAGGAAGTGAAGGAAAAACATGCTTCAATAGCTACGTAGGCAGATGTGCAAACATAAACCCTCCAGTCTTTCAATCAGTGTTTAACGTACTTCCAAAGTCACTTGGGGCAAAGCAGCCGCACTGCACATGACATGAAAACTTCTTTATATATTCCCCCCCAGCAACCCCCCTGTGGTACATTTAATGAATGTAACCTTGGTGCTCCTTCACACAGTTAAGTGTAAAAGATCTGCAATGTAAAAGGATTTGAAAAAAGGTGATACAATTGGCAGTGTTACCAGTAAGCACCTACTGACCTTGGTAAAAGTGTTCTTAGAAGAAAACGCTGCTCTTTTCGGGCAATTTCTCTCATTCTGTTGTCTGTGTGCTTTAGTCTTCCCCCTCCTCTCGCTGGCTCTGGCAATCCAACCCCGTATCAACGCTATTACCTCTTTCCAGCAGCCCAATAATGAAACCAGCAGGTGTGTTGGCCACACACCCTTCATTAAGAATCTTCAAATGATTTAGCGCTACAGTTGACCTTTTGTGTGCTCCGCCTCTCCTCTGCTCTGCGCCCCTATAGTGGCCAATCGATCCACATAAAAGGCCGAAATATAACTCTGATCTGACAGTGTCGAAAGGTTGTGTGTCAGTCACAATAAGCGGCCTCCTGAAATTGATGCAAGATTGTCAATAGCAGCGGTGACTGCCGACGATTGGGGGTTGGGGTTATTTAACAGGCTGAAGAGGTCTTTGGTTGATAAGGGAGAAATCTAATGCTGGCTCAATATGACTATTACATAATGCATTACAGCTTTTATTTTCCCTTCTTTCTTTTCCATCTTTCCCAACTGAGGTCTGAGGATATCTCCCAATAAAGACGTCTTCATATTGATGGCGATGTTCAAAGACAGGCACTGGAACTTTCCACAGTAGCTTATAGATTTTATCCTTTTCCTTTCTGCCCATTTGTCTCATTCCTCCCCCAAGCACCTCTCGTCCTGGACTGCTTGCTGGATGAATCAAAGCTTCGGGGGTTTGTTGGTGAGTTGGAAAGTTGGATAACTAACTAAATGGCAAATTGACTATGATGCAGCAAGATTATTAAAAGAAATACAACATACTTCAACATGTATTTCTGTATCTAAATCTATTATGCGATATTTTAGAAATCAGGACGACTCTCAGGCACTTCAAGGTCAACTTTGACACATCTGCAGCCTTGCATGGTTTGTCTGTTGTGTCTTTCCGTCTTTTTAAGTATCTGCATCATTAACTTCATTATGAGGTTTAACTTTGCGAGCAATCCAGGAAAGGGCAGCGCAAGACAAGAATACAGAGGAGATATGCAGAGTACACATTGAATATTTTAACTCCCCCTGACCGTTACGAAAAAGCTATTAGAGGCCAATCCCTTAGCTTAGTGGTTCTACTTTGCTTCTGACATTTTGGGGAATGCTGAGATTTATAATCAGAAGATGTTTAATTGGAACTCTACGATTAGCTTCTTTTCCAACTCAGACTAGACTGGACTGTGGTCGGTTGAATAATGGACCACCTAGTTTTGTTTTTCATAGACTATACTAGACATGTCAGGATATCAGTGAGCAGAATCTCCTTTACCATGAAGAGAGGAGGGTGAAGTAAAAGTCGCATTAGAATTTCAACCTGCCAAGTGTGAGCACCATCCCCCTGCCGGGCAGCTGCCTGGAGAGTCACTGAATGTAAGGGAGTTAAACAGGGAGGATAACAAAGGCACTACTGAGGTTCAGAAGAAAAAGTTCCTTTACAGTTCCTGCTTAATGCCAAGGATGCTTGCACATCCCAATGTGAAGGAAGGAGATAAAGCTGCACATCCAGCTATATATTTCATGTTTCTCCTGCTTTAAATGTCTGCTGGCGTTTGTTTCAGTTAAAGCTAGAAGAAAGACTTTCATGAGCCCCTTTCACACTTGCGCCGCAAAGCTCAAATTATCTCGACATTACCCGGGGGAGCAGACTGAATCAGTCGGACCGGACATTAAACAGACTTAAACCTGTCAGGTTCCTAGAACAAAGTCTGTGTGATGTCTGATTGAGCCCACGTGTGGTCGTTTTCTGGAGGATTTACAGACATTGATGACGTTTTATTATTTGACTGGGTTGATACTGTAAGAATACAAACGTCTGAGGGTGAAGATGAAAGGTCACTGACACAAAAATATCTAGATGACAAGATTAGGGAACTTCTTTCTGTTCGGGCTGATGAAGAAATTCAAGGAACCGAACTGATTACATTACCGCAGCCTACTTATTGCATCACATTCTGTACATTGGACCCAGGCACCGCCCCTCACCTAACCAATCCTAGATAATCTCATGTTATATGAAACATCTGAAAGGGCACGTAACAACGTCTGGAGAATCAGGACCGAACATTAGCCACAGTTCATTTGGGAAAGGGTTATTGTATCATGCGGTGAAGAGCCTAATTATGTCCCAATTCCTGTGAGTCCAACATATTATGATTCGGTATATTGCAGTGCTAATATAGACACACAACCAGGAACACATAGACAGAGATGAATGGTAATTAAAATTATATTTTGTCTTTCCGATCAGGAATTGATTTCTTCACTGCCTACGATACAGATTTACAACTGCCGATCAAAATACTTCCTCTTTGCCTTTGTTGAACAGATCTGAAGCCGTAAAGCCGGTGCTGCCGTCTCCCCAGCAGAGGCCATCATATTTTATCTACATTGTTTAACACGGAATATATAACATAATATATTCAAGAATTTACAACTTGAATTAAAGTTGTATTTGACACGATTCGGGTGGCAGCTGTGGCACAGGAGGTAGAGCGGGTCGGCCACTAATCTCTGGGTTGGGGTTCGATCCCCCGACTCCAATTATCCATCCGTCAAAGTGTCTTTGAGCAAGACTGAAACAGGAGTTGCTCTTCTTGACAGGCAAGCCAGTGCCTTCCACGGCAGCTCCGCCACCAGAGGTGTATAAACGGTTGAATGAGACGCAATATATGGAAGTGCTCTGAGTACCGTTAAGGTAGATAAGTGCAATAAAATGCAGTCCATTTACCATAGTGGTTCCCTAAAGAACAAGAGTCTGTAGTATGTGTTGCTCATCTGGACCCCATCTGATATCTATGTTTTCTCTGCTTAGAGGACTTCTACATTTCTCCGTGACTTTTTAATCTGTTACATTAAATATTTGAAATGATGATTTTTCTATTGTACAAGCACATTAATAGGAAGGTGCAGGGTTCAACCGATGTGGCGGCTGGTCTCCCATTAGGAAGAGACTGAGCTTCCAGGAAAGCAGTAGAATCCTGCATCTGTGGGGGAAACTAATACATCACCAACATCCAGTATTTTAATTACAAATAATGCATTTGTTTACTGATAGCAGGTTCAGGGAGCGTGACCGGAGCCTGCTGAAACAGACCACTTGGGCCTGTTCTGTCTGAATAACAGTAAAAGGATGGCGAGTCATTTGTAAAAGTGTATTAAAGTGTATATTTTTGGCTCCTCTGTTCAAGATTTATGTACCTATAGGAAAATAGCAAAAACAACTAAATGAGATAATTGTAACAATCCCTTAGCTGTTGTTTCAGAGCAGTGCTGTTTGTTTTGTTGGGTCAGTCACATTAACCCCCAAGAATGGATTTCAGGCAATTGTAACTTTTTTGTTAGAATTCCACAGACGTCTCATGCAGTTGTTGGTTGTGGCATGTCAGTTGGACCACTTAATGAGCGATGAAGTTTCTCTTTTTTCTTTCTTTTTCTCTCACAGACAGAACATCCCTTTTTATCCACACAGCCCCCTCACATTAGTTATTTAAGAGACCCCCACAAAGCTCAGATTATATGCCTCGTTAGCTTCTATATAGTTTTAGTTCACGTTGAAAGATGCTTTTCCGTGCTTATTGTAGTGCTAACGAAATTCCTGCCAACTGAAGAAGCCAGTGGAATTACATGAACACACATCTGCATTGAGCTCTGCTACTTGACAATAATATATTAGGTTATTAAAATGTAAACAACCTCGGTTGGACACAAAACATTTTAAACAATAATAAGTAAGTTGAAAATGTAAAGGCAGAAAATTTCTTCATGAGTAACAACAAGACCATTTATCATCCCTGCGACATTCTGGCATTAAAATATTAATCTCATTGAATACACAATGAGATCATGTTTTTATATTGAAAAATGTATTTACAGTATCTACTCCTTATTATGCTATTCCGCCTTCCATTTCAGTTTTATGACACGCGGTGACATATTGATCTATAAATTAAAATAATGGGCCTTGTTGAGTATAAAGTCCTCGTATTCATGATGCTCACATGTGGACGTTATCTGTCTAATAAATAATAGAGAAGCTGGGGGAATACAATTTGAATGTTTTTCTACCCTCATTGCTCTTCACTCTCAATCATCCCGCTCTCTCTTCTATGCAAACTTTACTTCTCTTGCTGTCCTTTGTTCTGCTCTTATCCGTACATCCTCCTCCTCCAGTGTTTATATCTCCGTCCCTGTGTCAGCTGAAATAGCCTCAAACCCAGGCTGAGCTGACGCGGATACGGAGTGAAAATGAGCACGGCTCTACGGACCTGACCCGCGCCCCCCCCTTCGTCTCAGTGTAATTCTGTCTCGGGACTTACTTCCTACATGGCCCTGCTGTATTCCAGCAATTTGCTTTACAGCCCGAACGTTTAAATGTTTAATTGAGCAACTCATATTCTGAACTGTGGCTGAGTGTGTGTGCGTGAAAGCTGAGGCCAAGTCATGATGGTGGTGTGTATGACAGGTGGAGGTTTGAAGGCTTGAAATATGATGGAGCGTGATGGAGCTCCAAGGCCTTATATTTGACTCGCCATTACAGCCAATAATGTGTACACATCCCACACACTATCACACAATGATTATATGTAGTAGTAAGCAATTGCCAAATAATTTTCCAATCGGTGTCCATCACTGATGACTTCACAGAAGTATCTATGCATGTGCGGGCCATGTTATTCATGTATGTAAACTCAACATATGTGAACGTAAGACTGATTTTCTCCCGTTTCTTTTGAACTCAAACATACTGTATAATACATAGAAAGCACCCCCTCTACATACATGTATTCCGCTCAAGTCCTCCGAGCTGGAAAATAAGATCAGTCAGGGAGCCTTTGACCCTTCCTCTCGGCTGTACGGGCATGTGACAGTGAAACATAGAGAGGGGCAATATAGAAAGTGTGCGTACGTGTGCTCATGCATATGTGCTGCCGACAAAGTGCTTCTTTTTGAAGATGTTTATGTATGCACACACGTCCATTCATGTCTGTGTATGTGAGCGCACTCATAAACTCTAAGAAGGGATCCTTAGGGGGATTGGCAGTAGATCTATCAAGCTGCTATAGTTATTTGCAGTTTTAATATATTCGTTGCACTTCAGCACCTCAGCTAGCAAGGCTATTGGCCGGCCTTTTATCACGGTCATCTCTCTGACTCCACTCATCAGCGTCGGCCTTGGTATGACAGCAAGTATGCAGACATACTGTACATACACATGCTGTGTCAGTTAGTCTTTCTATTAGCCTAAGAGATATAGGACTGTATCCTTTACGGTGGATGGCACGTTTAGTTTTTATTAATTTGAGCAGATTTACAACAATCTTGTACTTTTTTGTACTTACACTTACAGCTTTGACTCATTTGCAGTCCAAGGTTTATTCCAGATTCTATGCTGCATTGACAGACATTTTTCCCTGAATATAACCGTCCTGCTGAGGCGTAATGGTCCACTGGTGGTCCGCTAATCTCAGTGAGGCAGTCACACTGTGCCCTCTCCGCCAGCAGCCACAGGATATGAGATGCTGATCAGATTTCTGTAATCAATTTACCAGAGCAGGAGGTATAAATCCTGTCCATTCACTCATTCTCCCTCTGTCTGTCTCTCACTCTCTCCAATTCCTCCTCCTTCCCTTTCTCCCCTCCCTTCGGCCCCTTGCTTATAGTTAGATGAATAATTCAGCAGCCAATGTGGTGAAAGGTGGAGTAAACAAGTCTATTGCCTAATATCCCGAGAGGCTGCCAAAGAGAGACGAGCGAGGGCAGAGAGCTAGGAAAGATAGGGGGTTGGAGCAATAGAGAAGGAGGGTATCTATGGAGGATGGACATCAAGAGTCTTTCCTCATGACCTACAGTCATTTGCACTTAGATTGACTCAGAGGTTTCACCAAAATGGCACAGCTGGCTTCTAGAGCTTCTCTCTGCTTTTCTCTCTTGAGCCACACATCGACAACCATTAATAATGAAATCATAAAGTACAACAGTACCTCTGCTAGGTAGTAAGAGAGTTCAGGGTCTCTGCTTCTCTGAGATGAGTTTCCGAAACAAAAATGAAGATAAAAGCAGAGTGCCCTTCAGGTCTCTGTATAATACGGGATGTGATTCTCTGTCCGCTTGCCGCATGTCATGGAGAATAACTCTATTCAGGTCTGGAGTGCAGAGTAAGTAGCTTTTATTTTAACAACATCAAGCATACAGGGACAATGCCTCAACATGAGACACATACAAATGAGCAATCCAGCTTCTGTGCATATACTAAATCCAATACAGAGAGAATTTAGAGGACAAGGTGCGCTTACATAAGAAGCAAATGTAATCTCACACTCGAGTTATATTCACTGATTATGCAAGCAGAACTACTGATTGATGACTCACCCAAAATTCAATTATTATTCCAAACAGTTTTATCTTGAAATTAGATTTGGATTTTTTTTTTTAATTACCATGTTAATTAAAGAAACAGTTTTTTTCTGATTGTATCAATTTCCCCCTTTTTTTTAAAGCTGGACTATTTATAAGGATTTTTTTTTGCAAAATCTAAACATTGATTAATTCCTTTGAAGTCTGGGGATGAGTTTACCGTTCGAGACAGGAAGATTGTGCTTAACCCTTGTACATGGTGGACGGTGTGTATGTATTGTGGACGTTGTGTAGGAGTGTTTATGTGCGTATTATTTTAAATGTGATGGAGGGAGCTGTACTCACCGGCATGGTCTGACTTCCGTGGAGGGCACTGATTGCAGACTGAGCCTCAGTATGTGTGGAGAACTTGACAAAGGCACAACCTAGGAAAGAGAGTGAATACGTTCATACAGTATATATATATATATATTTAATCATTCAAGTGAGTTTAACACTCGTCTGAATACAAATAAAGGATGTTACATTAACTTTTACACCACAGAAATCACTGTGCAGTGAGCAGCTCTCGCTTCGTCCACTCTGGGCATTAGGAAGGCAGGCAAGCGGGCCGAAGCTGCAGGCTACAGATTGCTATGATGAGGCAGAAAAGCTTGCTATTTAGCACCACACGCCTGTCTGTGCATATTAAATATTAGCTAAACTGGCAGCTCATAATGTGCTCACACAAAAAACATACAGCAGGAAGCTCCGATCAATATTTGAGAAGACGAAAATTCTGCCCCAAAGCCATAAACCACAAAACAAACTACGTCTTCTACGTCCTTCAGGGGTGTATAATGTGAAAAGAAGTTGGAGAAAGTGTTTTGCAGGTTCATAAATTCAGCTGTTTGCACATAAATAATGCAATCATTAAAAAAAAAGAAGAAAAAAAAAGAAGCATGGCCCCTTTTTTTTGGAACTGGAAGATTGATAGTATTATAACATGGAAAATATTCCAATAATTAATTCAAAGCAAGACACTGTGTTTAATTACTTTAATTTTCAATAGTCTTGTATTAACTGAACAACTGCACTGAACAAATTGTTCTCTCTTTCAAAAGTCATATGCAAACCTAAAGTTTTCATGAATAACACAATCACTTCTCTGGACTCCCTGGATGCATGCGACTTCTGCAAACTGCTGGGGTACACAACCACGAACATCTCTACATGATGTTAATAAATGTAAAGCAGGCGAAGGAAACACAGACGAACACACAGAAGCAAGTGAGAAATGACCCTGGCTCTGTTGCTGTGAGGCAGCTCTACCAACCACGGAGCCAACATATCTTCCTATTACTGTACCCCTTTTCACTTAATTTCATTTTATTTCAAGTTTCTTTTCTATTCTTACTTAATCTTTCATACTTTATTCTCCTTATCAGCTACCCTGTTTGACCCGGCCGCCCTGTCATTCTTCCCCTCTTAATGGGCTTACCCCTGTGGACACCAGCCAATCAAGTTGTCCATTCAGCAGTCAAACCACTGCCCCCTTTCGAGATAAAGATAGAAAAGGGCTATGTCGGCATGACCTGTACAAGGACTTTGCTACAGCAGAACAAATTATATGTCAGTATTATTACTCATCTAACTCCTAATGTACTTTGCAAGTCAAATGTTGCCTGCTTTTTGGAAATATTCCGTACAAAGTGTTCTAAACACTATTAACAAACATGTGAAGATAAAGTACAAGAGTTGATCTATTCAGGTCACAGAAGCATAGATGTTGTATTTAACAACAAAGGGAGGAAACAACACAAACCTATTCAGACACCCATTTGAGGCCGGAGATGTAAACAAGAGTCAGGCTTGAGTTCTGGTATTTAAACTCATAGAGTTGATTTACATAGATATAGGACAAACATGACAGGGCCACGAAGAGAAATGCAACTTCCCTTGGCTGGTCCCATCCTCACAGTGGGGACATTTGAATTGTTTTGACATCCACCTTTCCCTTCCCCTCCACCAAACCACTGAAGAGTCAGAACATTCTGGCTTCAAACAACCTAAGATATAATTCCACAACAATGTCCATAAGCGCTGGCCGGGGGAATAGGATTAGAAACATGAAACCCACTCGTCCCTTTGCTCTTTGCTACCTGTCAGAGGGAATTGAAGTCTCCAAAACTTTTGGCTTTTTCTAAAAGGCCTGCAAAAAATAAGGGTCTGCAGAACATCTATAGTGCAGGACACATGGCTTCTGATTAACACTGCAAAGAAATGAGGACAGTGCAGAACAGAAAGCATTGCTTTGTAATGCAGATGTTCTCCTGCATCTGTATATACCGTATATATACAGTATATGCTGAGGAAGGCTTGCTGATGGCAAAGTCAGCATTTTACGATGACTTGCATGCATGTGATAACAATTACTGATAAACTGGTGGCTGGCATGTGCACGATATAATTGCATTGCTTTGAATTTGTATTTTCATCATAAATTAGCCTCTTAAAAAAACAATTTAGCAATATCCCACTAAAATATAAATTTTTTATTTCACATTTTGACTGTTTCCTGCAATAATATCCTCATAAACTAACTATATAATGATTTGAAATGATTCCCTGCCTGTAGCTGTCTAGAACATCAAACAGCGTGGCGTAAAAATGCTGTAATTATGTGAAAAAGCTACTTGACCTATATCTGGTGCATATGTCACATATATTCTACATACCCCCCACCTGACATAGACACTCACACACACTGTCACTTCTCTGTCAGTGACCTAAATAATGGTGACAACTGTGTCATGGCTCGTACCTTTGCTGTTGCCGTCAGGACCTCTTAGGACCGTGCACTCCTCGATGACTCCGTAGGGTTCGAAGAGGCGGTAAACATCTTCCTCAGTCTGTTGTTTGTTCAGCATCCCGACGAACAACTTCCTGTCTTCTGGAACAAACAAAAAAGAAAAAAACGGGTAAATTATGACTTTGACCTCAAATATGAAACCAACTGGTCGACTGGTTTACTTAGCAACGGTTGAGTTTGAGTCCCAGTGTAGAATCTCTCTCTAAAATTTTAATTTCTACTAGATGTGAGTTGTGTCCCATATGGGCACATCACAAGCTTGGGGTAGGTGAGTGGCCAGGGGCTGGAGGGCTGCAGTGGGAAGACTAATGAAGAGGTTCCACAGACCTACACATACACACAAAGACCAAGACAATGAGGAAGGTCCGTTAAAAGCACCAGGGGCTGAAGGCAGCTCCCGCCTCACACACAACACACTGTACAAGCTGGGAACTCATTCTCTCCCCTTTCTCTCATTTACACACACTCACTGTTGGTGTCTCTCTTCCCCCTCTACGCATCTCTGTCTTTCTTTTCTTTTCTCCTCGCTGATTCTACATTCCTCCCTCAGTCTTTTTCAACAGCCTCCCCCTCTCTTTTTCCACTCTTTATCTCTCTCTTACGCTGCTAATTGCTGCTGATCCGCTGTTTTTTTGTGTAGCCAGAGAAACGTTTCTATATGCTCTTCAGTGAACAATGGTGTGTCTCTCCTACGAGCAACAAAGGCTGTGAGACATGCCATGAATAACACTGACTTTTCAATAGATAGCCTGTAGGCTACTGAGTTCTGTTAAATGCTGTGGGATCTGATCTTTACCTTGACCTGACACATTGTGTTTACTGATGTTCTCTGGCCTTCTATGATTAATGTTTCAGTGCACAGTGTCTATGTTGGCAGCACAAGTACTAAAACCTTCCCTTTATACAGATTGTATCTCCAACTCTGACCTGCGAAGTCACTGTGAAGAAACTGAGTGAGAGACAGAACTAGCAGGCCGCTGCTGTGAAGAGGTTGAGAGTGGCATAAATCGCTGCAGAGGTATTGCACTGTGTCAGGCCGACCTGTGACGACTACTGAGTGTGTCGTGGTGTTGTTCCCTGACCCAGACACAAGCCGATACCCACATTCCTGCAGCGGGCACAGCAGGGACAGCGTGTGCGTACACGGAAGCCAGCGATGGTTTCAGCACTCAACACCACCAATGATGCACCTATAAAATAATCACCCGTGTCAGAGTGTTGTCTAGGGAGGGGCGTCCCTGGTGCTGGCTCCTTATTGCAAGTGGCAGGATCAGAGGCTATGTATCAAATTGGAAGTGATGCAATGTGACATCTGTCAGGGTGGATTGGAGAGCATTTATCTGCAAAAAAAAAAAGGAAAGCCCTGAACTGGAAAATGAAAGGCAGAGATGGTCCTTCCTTTTGCTTGAGGGAGAATATAAATTCTGAGGTTGGATGGGGGAGATAGGTCGAGATAGAGGGGTGGGGGTGGGTGGAGGACTGCACAAATTTCCCTGAATGCTGCCAGACTACATCTCGTTTTCACTCCTGTATACAGCCGCACACAGAACCAACAATCCTACCAAAGTCACTCATTGCATTACTGCTGGTCCTACTTGATCTACTAGTCCCCTCTTCAAGTAGATGATTGGGGTCTGACAAGCTTTGAATTAATGCATGACCTTTTCTCAATTTCCTATGAGCTGCACTGACGATCATAATATGAACAGCTCGCATGTGGCGTGTCTTAAAATATGACAATGCATCCATCCCTCCACTGAGGGATTGTTAACTGGCCAGTCACCTCCAGCTGAATGGAATATTATTTATTCGACTCCACGTAGAAAAGACTCATTGGCCATTCAATATCATATTCCTCCAGTATTAGATCACACTGGGCTGCAGGAAACGCTGTGCACACTAGAGTCATTAATGGGGTTCAATCGTAAAGTGATACTAATATCAGTACACATGCAGGAGTTGAATGTAGTATTAAATGCTTTATTTACAGGTGTAGCATTTAGTAACTCTTTATCTGTGCTGTGGCTGCTCTGAACTAAAACGCTACCATGGCAGTTCATGTCTTGTGTTCATCACTGATGGAGAGTGCAAAACACCTGCGGTCATTTCCAAATATCTGAAGGGAGACGAAAAAAAAGGAACAAAAGTGGGAAAACGGAGGAGTAGCAAACATATCTTCAAACATCCTGACAGATGATTACAGATGACAGAACCCCCATCATGACCCTCCAACTAGTACCCGGACAATGAGTTGCGTATCCCACTGCTAACTATCACGTTACTCCTATCGGCTTTTTCTTCAGGGCAGCTCCTCTTTAGACCAATGCACCTGTGTTGCTTGAGTACTACACAACAGACTGCAGGAGAAGTCACACTGACTCTACCTCAGCCTTAACGCACATTAACTGCTGTTTGTGCTGAATTTCATCCATTGTTCTGTCTCTTTGTGGCTCCCTCATCAAGTCCCCTGCTTCAATCGAGTTTGACATCGGGATCTTTATCCTGACCAACCTTTACAGGAGTTTTGCTTTCCTTCGGTCAATTGAAAGCAACATCAGAGTTGCTGCAGGAAGCTTATTCAGGCTTAGCTGAAGCCTCGATTCAATCATCATGAGTGTTGGTCTATATACCCGTACTTATTCCTCGTCCATGTCGTACAGAACATGTGACAAACTATCTTTCTTCCAAGTGAGACGTTCCATTATCATATATACTGGACCATTGATCCAAGATGACTGTTGCATAATTAATGCATGTCATGACAATAATGTTTCCGACTTCCCTCTGTGCTATAATGTTTACAGTGAAATGTTATCACCTGAACGATGGAGCAACTGTTCTAACTGTGCAGCAGGCCGGCATCAGGATGCATTTACAGTTCACTGTGGTTCAGTTTGCTGTATGCAGCTTCATCGTGAACTGCCGTCCGTTTTGTGTGATTTACTATGTGTTCCTAAACAGAGGTTTGTGTGGAATAAATGCAAATTAAAGTCCGAGTACTGAAATGGCAACGTGCTGCCTGATACCCATACTGAAGACAACTGGGTCCACCTGGGGCCTACCTAATCAATACAAGTTTCTCAGTATAAGCACATTGGTCTTGAGTGCAGTCTTTGAGGCAAACATAAGATAATTAAATCAGTAATATTTCAACTTGTCATGCTATCTGACCATTTAGCGCTTGCATTAGAAAACAATAGGGCTTTCTCTCTTTATGCACGTGCCCCAAATCTGGGTACAATACCGGTTTTGGTTACATAATGTTTATTTATAGTCAAGTGTAAATAATCTCCTGTCTGTGCAGCATGCATAAACTATCTGCAGCACAGTTCAGCATAGTTATAAAGAGACTTATCACTGGATTCTCCATGATTACATTGCAGAATGCTACAGATTCTGACAGCCGAATAAGACTTATTGAATAGCAATTGGTTAGAGTCTAGGACCAACAAGAGAAAGATAGAAAAGGAGAGAGCCAGGGGAGGCAGAAATAATAAGAAAGAGGGGGAGAGAGGGAAAGAGTGAATGTGTGGGAGTGTGAGAACGATGTGTCCATACTGTAAGTTGCTGTGCATACAGTGCTGCAGTCCATGATAAGCTGGGATGCATAAAAGAGGTGCAGCATAGGAGTTGTT
>CAAKHC010000709.1:98312-110063 GCA_901007825.1 Macroramphosus scolopax
CATAGGAGTTGTTAAATTACTGTCAGGGGTGGGAAGGATGGGGAAAAGGAAAGGGAGACTGGCGGGAGAGGGATGGGAATAGGGGGAAGCCAGGAAAGAAGGAAAGCATACAAAACGCCTTAGGTTCTCTCAGGTTTTCAGATTTCTCTGTCTGTCTCTCTCTCAATCGTTGCCAACAGCACGGGAATGGGGATGGAAGGTGGGAGAGATATTGTGACAGCGGGAGAGAGTGTGCTATAGAGAAAAAGCACTTGTCAGAAGGATGGGACGGTTGCTATGACAACTACTTATACAGCAGACTGTCAGTCATGTTTCATTGGAGTTTGGAGAGGGGGAGACGAATGAACGTTGGAGAGGAATTGGGGAAGGAGGGGTTATAAAAGGGTCATTTCTCCATCTGTCTGCAGAGCGGCAGTGTAAATTTGACTGTCAGTCTTGGAGATAAGGACAAATTATGAACAATATTAGCTGGCCGATAAAGTGAACAATAATGAATGGATAAATATATTAAAACCGAACGAGATAGCATCCAGGCAGAAACAGGGGCCCAGAGAAGCCATCCAGGTTTTCTCATTTAGAGGGGAAGATAAGAGCTGGAATGAGGGTGTAAGGGAAGGAATGACTGTATTAGAGCTGGCTACTGGAAAGAAAGAAAGAAAGAAAGAAAGAAAGAAAGAAAGAAAGAAAGAAAGAAAGAGAAAGAAAGAAAGAAAGAAAGAAAGAATCACTCTGAACCCAGAATACTGAATATTGTGGCTCCATCTCCTCCCTTCACAAGCCTATTATACTTCTCCAATGAGCAGGATGCCACACAATAACAGTGTCAGCATGTGTTCAAGCATAAAAAACACAGACAGAATGGAATGAAATTAATTAACCCTAAGAGATCACAGTGCTTAGCCAGTGGAATTTAATCCAATTTATTACATATAGGGATCTAACTGGGTTGTGTTTGCATTAATGAGATGGTGTGTATGAGGATGTGTGTGTTTGTGTGTGTTGCGGTAGGGGGGGGCTAAGCATGTCCTTTCCTTCCAGTGTACAGTTCGGGATCAGCAGTAGGAGTGGCAGAGACCAATGAGGGAAGGAGTCTAAGGTCTGGCACTGCCTCAGGGTGAGAAAACCCTGCCAAATTAACTCCTGAATAATGAGCCTTTTATGTGCTGCTTTATCACCAGCGAGAGACGACCACAATTTTTTTTCATAACTCTGGAGCGGCCCATAATCCAGTTTGGAGGTTGCAACAGCACACCATCAGTAAAAGACGTCGGCTGATAGTTTACCAATTTTCTAAAGTAAATTTACACTCCTGTGTGAAGTATTTGCAGCTGTCTTTTGAAGTTTGTGTGCTAACCTACGGAGCTGACAGCACACACTGTCGGACCTACCATGCACTTACCCTAATGAGGCAGCTTATTAGAGCTTTCCCTCACAACTTTGGAGATGTTGCTTGGAAACAGCGATGCAAGGAGAACAATACTGTAGTACCTAAAAGCATCAAAGCCAGTTCTAGCAATACGATATGGACTTCTATTGAAAACATATACAAGCTATATAAGAATGTTTAATGTAACGTTGTAACAAACTCTGCTTTAAAGGGTAAATAAATCGATAAATCAATCTGTGCCATCTTGGTTTCTCTGAATAGGGATGAATGCGATTCGAAAATTGAAGGTGAAGAAGTTGAACCCTCCACATATGGCAAACTTTTGAGTGAGGCATGGACCACCTCAATATCTTGCAATAATTATAAACCACAATGTTAATAGTGAAATGTTTGGACAAATTTTTCCGAGTTGAGAAGCAGTACTGAGGTTGCTGGAGAGTCCCAGCAAGGACTTCATCTATAATTTAATATCAGTATGTTCCTTTTTCCGACAGAAAGATGCCTCCATAACCCGAGCAGTACCTACGTTCACCGCAGCTTCATTTCATGACATAGTCACATCATTTTGGCTGTGACCCATCAAAGCCTTCAACAGTGCATCCCTCACTGAGCACTCTTCTGGGATGGATTAGGCCTCTGCAGTATTAAATACAGAACACGTACCTATATGTATGCACACTGACTGGCAGACGGTTGCTAGAATAACACACTTTAAATATTAGGGCAAGTTAAAAGTAACCATAAATTCTATACATGCCTGTCGTAGAATCAAGAGCCATATCAACAATGGCTATACCAACAAGCATGCAGAACCCCTTATACAGGCTACAAAGGCTATGCAGCTATGCTATGCAAATATCAGAGCCATTTAAAACACTTCCTACATTCGCACATCACTGCAGTGAGTGGGAGGCTGTGGTTGGTAACTGTTGCTCCCGAGCCCTATAGCGTGATAGGCAGGCCAAAGAGCTCAAGATCAAACCATAATGTGTTACTGAACAGAAGCCTCACAGGAAGAGAGCTTCTGCATTCCAACCGTACACATTTCCTCCACTCACGCACACCCACCGAGTCGATTCCATCTCAGAGGGGATTTGGAGACCAGCGATCATGAATTCTTTCTGTGCCGTTGGCAGGAAGCATAATGGATTTTATATATGACACCAAAACGACTCACCCACACATCTGTATGTGTACGCAATGTGTTTGTACCCACATATGAAGACAAAAAATTCCACATACAGCCAACACAGGACCTCATTTCTGCCACTCAATATTCTCCGTAGTGCTCCAAAGATTTTATGCATCAGTGCAATCTAATGGCTGCTCTGTTCTGTGCTGCTGGCTTGGGGATTTCAGTCGCATCTCGGCCCTGCTGGTAGCCTTGAACATACAATTACAGGCTTCTGACTTGGTTCTCCCTCTCCTAAATGCTCCGTGTAAAACCTCTGAGGTGTGTAAGTATAACTGTTGATGCACATGTGTGCTTTGTGTGTTCCTTTCTCTCTCTCTTTCTCTACAGTTACAGTCATCTCACGGTCCGGTCGACAGCCGCTACCCCCGCCTACGAACTGAGCAGCTGAAACGAGAAGAACTGAAGGAGCGATTGCTTAAAATATTTTATCTCCAACACAAATGTCTCAGCAAATTTACACCCAATACGATAACAAAAGTGAAGTATTACTCACAGCCTTGTGCAGACTTCAGTGTATTACGCCTGCAGTCATAAATCCTGAAACTGCTGCGCAATGTATATGTGTAGCTACTGTATATAAACATTAACAATACGTCTATTTATATTGTCTCCCTTCATAATGCAATCTGAAGGGCATTTTGGCATCTGTTATGATATGGATTTTCCTCCGCCCCATAATTTGCATTCTTCTCTTTCAATGGGGATTGTGTTTCTATACAGTGGATAGGCCTTTTACCTTTGGCGGTAGTTAACACAGCGCTATCCTGTTTCTTAATTATTTCCTCATCGCTCCACTGACACTGATTCATGAGGGTTGTGTTGGACACACCCACAAGACCAGCCCTCTCAACCAACCCCCACCTCCTTTCTCCTCCATGCACACTTTTTCTACCCATCCTCTTCCTTGCAGTATAGTTGCTCTCAGCACATTCTGTGAATTTCTCTTATCATCTCGCTGACATTAATGTGTCTTTGCATGTTCCCCCATATCTGTGACTCTCTTTCTGCTCAATATTTCCATCTCTCTTGTATCTCTCATGTTACCTTGTGATTATGTTGGATACCTTCATGGCAACTTCTTAGATGTCCTGGTTGCTCTCAGATAATTACCTTTTTTCCCTAATATAGGACAGTTGACAGTTGACAACAAACATACACAATGAACCAAACACACTGCGCCTGAGAGGATATCTAGCACAATACCAATATCCTCTCACCAAAAATGCCAGTCTGAGAAAAGACAATAGAAAGACCGACAGCCGGACAAAGCAGAAATGGAAGCCAAGTGTAAGAGAATACCCGATGGTTACAGCATTATTCTCAATTACCGTGGACAGCATAAAGAGAAACATCTAGGCATAGATAAAGCAAAAGTAAAGCGAGAAGAAACGATGGAAGAGATAATGAGAAAAATGGTGCACAAGCATAAGAGAGAGAGAGAAATAAAATTGAGGAGGCTTATGAGATAGACAGCGAGAGGCCATGCCCAATAGTAGCTCAAGAGAGAGTGAGGATGTTCCAGAATATGGGCTATTTCTGTGAAGCTTTGTCTGCAAGACCAACTGAGCTGGCAGATGACTTTGCTGCACATGGACAAAATAAGCTTACAGGCCAGGCTGCATGTCAGCTTTCCCCTGTCTGAAGTGTGAGAGATGTATGGGGAACATACGGTTCAGTCACCCCCCTGGACCTACGGAGAGCTCGGTGAAAGTAGATTGAGATGTGCCATATACATCTGACATGAGAAAGCAGCTTCATTTTGCATATGGAGTTCAGTTCAGAGCACTGCTAGGGTGGGGAAATGCTCCATATTATTATTCTGAGCTGATACATGGTCGGAGGCAAGCTAATCTTTTTGATTTTCTGTGCTGTCGTGGGGTTTTTGTCTGCATGGCCTATGTAGTGCTAATGTGACTGCAGGGGGAGAGCCTAACCCTGTCAGTCCCACTGACAGCCAGGCTGTCTTATCTGCCCACTATTGGCAATGCTGCACTTAAATTGGGCCAGAAGGTCAATCAGCACTTTTAAGGAGGATGTGATTCTACTAAGAGCATTTAATAATCTTGGATAACCATTTGGGGGCTTAGAAAAAAAATACACATACGGTATAGGGTTCCCTTAAACTCTATTCTCACCTGTTTATCCTTATTTCCATAAGCTCATATTTTTCATGATCTGCAAAGTATTTGAAACATGTTCTACGACAGAATCGTGTACATTAAAACTACGAGAAAAATGGTGGCTATCTTTCAATTTTCACAACCCTCACATGAAACTTTTGTGTCCCTGAGAATCGTCTTTTATTTTTATTGCGAACGTAATAGGTTTGTACCGTCATCATTTCATAGAGGAAAGATGTTTGGCCAACATTCGCAGGTGAGGGAGCAGCTTCAGATGGTTTAGTTGCAAGTTGCAAGAATAATCAACTGGAGAGAAAAATCAAAACACAGGGTGTTTTTCAGGGTCCCCTTTTTTAATTTCTCCTCTCAATGAGTGCTTTGCAAGGTTGTTTTGGTTCTGAGGAACTCTACCATAAACTACCAAATTTGTGTCCTTGAATAATCCCTCTGAGGTGCATAAGCTCCAATTTGACATTATTTCCAATGCCAAACGAAGCAGCCTGCAGGCAATGTTGTGGAAACTTTTTGGGGAAAAATAATTGAAAAGGTCAGTTTATATACTGTTTGTATTCATACTTTTCCTCAAGATAATCGGTCTGAAAAGAGCTATGTCATTCTAGACAGAGAAAACTTTGCATTTAGGCTGCAAGACAAATCAAAAACTCAATCTAAACCAGTCCGAACATTTACAGGATGACAAAGGTGAAACGCTTCATCGTATATCAGGCACATTTCACATAGCTGTTTACTTTGTGCATTAGGTTTAATGCTTTTTGTTATTGCTATGGCAAATTGACTAGCATCCTAGCATGCATACAAATATATTCTAGCTGCTGATGAGACCAGTGAACTGTACGACTTACTTCATGATTATGGATGCAGAAAGTTAAATGCAATTCATGAATGTGATAGCTTTGAAGGCGAGAAGAAATGTAACCATATCTAGCTTAAACCTAATAGCATTAGACCGCAAAAAGATGGACTTAGAACTCTCACCAACTTAGGCTGAACTATCAGGGAGATGGCCTTTTCCCCTGGCCCTCTATCTCTTCCCAACTCTCACTGACAAACCTTACAGTAAGCATTTTAATTCACCCTGACCTTTACTGATCCAACTCAGGCAGTTTTGCCAGTTGCTTAGGGCCAAAACAAAATGAAATTTGAATTTCAGCTCAGAATAATTTAAGATGATCCATTGTATGCAGGGGGGCTCAGCTATTTTGTATTTTCGGTGCTGACAACAGGGCAAGTAGACTAACTTCTAGAGCTCTCTCCATTTCTCTCTAACCTATGGGATTACGGGATCACACACAGCGTGATGCGAGTGTGTGAGAAGTAAGACAAGGGAAACTGAGCAACGTCCCCAATATTCACATGTAAGCACGCATGAGCACCTGCATTCAAGCAGACACACGCAAACGCACAAACAGGCGCACAGACAGGCATGCTCCGACTCTAGTACACTGAGCACCAGGGGGCTTTGTGTGCAAGGCAAAGCAATGCCATGTCAGCACGCACCACATGGAAGTTGAAAGGGGAGGGAAAAGCTAAATAGTACAAAAAGGGCGTGTGTGATGAAAAATGCATGGAGAGGAGCGGGGGACAGTGGCTCAGTGTGTATAGATGTCTGCTCCGGGGCTACTGCAGATACTCCCTTTCTCATACAGTTGTCCTAAAATGACACTGCTGCTTCCCTTCCTGGCCACACACTGTAGCTCTAAACAAATGTAAGATACATACTAAAAAAGTGTGGTCACACACATACTGCGCACGTGTAACCTGCGGACAACTGCATGTCCTGAGTTGCACTCAAACTCACAACCACCGGCACCACTAGCGTCTGTCGCCAGGGCGTTTGTTAAAACGTCAGGAAGTCAGGTTTACTCACTGGCTAGTGTTACACACGCATACCCTCATATACACAAAGCCCGCTCAATAACAATTGTCTTAACTCACAACATTGAGCTTGAAGCCTTACGTGTATGTGGGCCAAAGAATGACAATACCATTTGGATTATATGCTCTTTTTTTTTTTCTTTCAGCATACAAAATGTTCCAAGCCTGCCATGTTCAGTCTGTTCTGACCCAGCACAAGAGGAGAGACGTCCTAATGCCAGACTGCTAACGCAAAGGAGCAAGACAATCTTGACTTGACAATTACTTGAATAAACCTGAGCCTGTAGTCTTCCTGGTACACCGCATAATGTTCAGAGGGACAATCAACTACTGGAGTTGAACATTTATATATGCAGTATTTGTGGATTATACGCTGACTTCTCAACAGCTTTATACATGGATTGCTATTATAAAACACTGTATGAATGTGAGTTTATTTGGGAGATATATTTAATAATTTAATATTTGAGAGCTCTGAATTTCTTAAGATGCCTTCCTCACAAAATCGAACAAACCCGCCAGTAAAAAAAATAAAACTCATTGGTCATTTCAAGGCAAAGCAACATATAACAAAAAAAAAAAAAAAAACCCTGCGCAATGTATTTTCAGTTTACTTCATGTAGACTGTCAATCCTGAGTCCGGTGAGATTTATAATCAAAGAACTAGTATTCTGCACCATTCTGCCTTACAACCTTCACAAGAATCCATAATAACGTAGTAAAGGTGATGCAATCATTGGGAAACACAGGCAATTAGACACCTGCAGAATAACTTCATTAATTCCAGGAACCCGTGTCTTCATGCCAACGAGCGTAGCAACTCATTTAAATATTTAATTCACATGAGAATACGTAGCTACTCACACTGCTTGTATACTGCACTAATACTACTACTATTATATGCATATCTTTTTCTGTAGTATAACATTTATGTCTTGTTTTTACGGTAACATAGTGATGGCTGATGTCAGGTCAGTGTCAAGAGATCCTTGTATTGCTATGACAGCAACATGCTGCCTTTACAATCTACAATAGCGCATCGATGTAGAAGTGCAAGGGTCCTCAGGAGCGTGTTGTCTTCTTGGAGCTGTGGGGGTGGGAGTTAGGCATCAGCTGAGAAATTGAATTTAGATTGATAAAACCTCTTATAAGGCATTCACTTAATGCATTATTGCCTCTGCATGCAAATGATGGTCTGATTAAGGTAATCTCTTATGTAGGTGGGTGGTGACGGTCCTTCATGTACACATTTATTTGGCCCTGTGTATGTTCGTCAAACTACATACAGTCACACAAGCCGTAAATTAGTCTCTGGAGCATCAGCAGCAGTTTACCAACCGTGTCACTTTTACCGCAGGTTTGGGTCGGATTTCTGCATTTCAAATACCAATTGGCGCTGTCAGAGTGTCCCGCTATGGTAAAGGATAATGTGAAATGAGTTTAATTATCATTTTAAAGGGCAGTTGCTTTGCTGTATATCATGATTGTACAAACGTGTGACGCCTGGAGAGTCCGTCCCAGGAGGACTGAAGCCTCACACGTAGAGGAAAAGACGTCATGTAATGCACAAGACGTAAGGCACAGGGGAGGCAATGGGAAGAAAAGAAATGAGGTAAACATGGACTGAGATGCGGGATGGACCCAGCAAAGAGTTTCATATTAAAATGAAGATTCAAATATGACTACAGAGTAAATTAGAAATCTCGACTACAAATAGTGTTTTTTGTGGAGCTCAATGTTGTGCAGCAGATGTGGCTATAGATATTGTTTAGTTAATAATATCTATGTACGAGCATTTGTTTAAGGAGGCCAAGTGGAGGCCAACGCATTGACCTCTAATAGGTTTTTATTCCCGTTGCTGCTGTTACTATGATACTGAGTTCAACTCATCATGCTGTAAAAAGCCAAACAGACAAACCCTGATTAAAAACCCCGTCAGAGAAAAACAGTGAATAAATATGTAAATGTGCACTACAATTTTATAGCAGTAGGTCAGAGTTATAGTTAATAGTTTTTATTTTTTCAACAGAATATCAGACCTAGATACTTCTCCTGATTTATTTATTAACAATAATATGTGTACAAAGTCCACCAGAGAATCCTCTCTCAGTGGTTGCTCATACCTGTACCGTGAGGTAAATACCTCAGCCCAAACCTCTGAATAACAACAACATATTTTTTTTTTGTTTATTCAGCACTGAACATCCCTCTAGCCCATAATTAATTCATATAGAGCTTTTCTGTTTAATCCAACAACCCACAGGGATGGGTGGGAGATAATTTGCCAATTTTATTGAAGTATAGATGGTAAACACCCTCTTTTTGGGATTTGGCAGGGTAAAAACATAATGATTGGAAATGTGTTCAAAATGTTTTATAGCAAAGATGGAATGAATAAATTGGGTTTAAAACATGAATTTGAATATCCTTCAAAAAATGGATTTAATTTCCTGTATGTCATGCTGCAAGAGCCACATAATACCACATGATGGTGGTTAGTTTAATGTTTCTGGGTTACAATTACCTACTATAGTCTATAAATAGATACAATAACTCTGGGTGGTTTTGATGACGACAATCATTCTGCTGGTTGGTGTGTTTCTTTGTTATTGTTTTTTTTTTCCACGGGTGACATTGGTGACTTATGGTCGAGAGGACCCATAGTGATGGTTTTAATTATAGCTTAGCTTACTTAGGCCCCTCAGCATCGACGACACCTGTCCTCCTGATCCTACCGGATTGTAAAATAAAGTTAATTGCATTGCATCCCAGGAGGAAAACAGTCCCTGATAAGGTGTTTCAAATGAAAAAAATTGCCTTTTTAATTCCTACTCCTCGTTCGCCGACGCTTTGTCTCCATTGTCGTCCTCGAGCAAGACACTGAACCCCTACCTGCTCCTGATGCCTTTGTCATCAGTGAATGTAATTAAATCTTATGCATGAATGTGTGTTAATTAGAGCACGGATACCTCACCCGAACCTGTTCCTCTATGATACCGGAAGCGCTGAAAGTACTGTGAATGCGGTGTTATGGATAATATCAACCTACGGAATGATGCTCAGTGCTAAGCTCGATCTGTAATTCTATTATATTCTCCCGTTCTTTTCTTACATGTAAAATGGTTTTCTCTTAAAAGGGTCTATTCAAGAAGAAAATGTGGTATACCAGCACTAGCATAACAGGGAGATGCAGTCGTATTCACCTCAGACATCTTATGCATCTCAGATTAAACTAATGGATCATTGGGCAGGCTGGACTTTTTTCTGAAGAAAGGTACTTTAGGATGATTGCTTCCCTGTTAGGAGACAGGACACAAGAACATACAATATGTATGGATACACAAGATGGAGCCTGGAGAGCCTAGTTAGAAGTGAAAGTGGGGAATAAAAGAACATTGAATACAATGTGTCATGTTAACCCCGCCTGCCAGACTACATCCACTTACCTCCCTGTTACACTGGTATTTCATCCCTGCGCCTACAGGTGAAATATCCCAGTAAGACATCCAACTGAATGCAACTTTTTGAAAGGAGGGAGAGCATGAAGCAATGAAAAGGAAAAAAGGTCCTTCATAAATGCAATGTGGTCTAAAACCACAGGGGAGAATGTAACCTTTTACATTGGAGGACAGTGTTACTAGAGAGGCCAAAGTCAGAGCTATCATTTAACTGTCCTCCCCGTTAGTTTCAGCGCTCAGCCATGAAAATAAAAGGTGGGCCGAGGAAAAAAATACAAATGTCAGGAGAGGAAATAATAATGTTACTACAAGTTCCAATTGAATGTCTTGTAACAAGGGAAAGTACTGAAGTAAGGAGGAAAGCATTACACATTTGGAGATGGCAATAACATCAGTCTTGCCATCCAAAAAACACAAAGGCTGTGTTTGTTTTAAAAGATCACACAGCGGCAAATAAATCAATCATTAGTGAAATTATGTCACTTTTGCTGTCCTCAATGTGAGGTATATCATGGCTTTAATCCTCTGCTGCTGACCTGTGCCTTGTGTCTAACATGGTCCAGAGCGGTTGATGGTGGTGGTTGATGATGGAGCTCAGAACAAAACAAATAAAGAGTACAGCAAGAGGGGATATTTGCCCAAATGTCAGTAAAGACAGCAGACTTCTATTTCCTTCTGTTTCCTGTCTCATCCAGTGATTGAAGTACCTGGAAGGATCTTTGACTTTCCTTTTGCCTACAGCAGAACCCATCCATCAGCTGTGTTGTCAACATAACAAGCCGGCCTGTAGGGCTGTGGTGTGCACACACTTCCCAGGTCTAAATGAAGTCCTTGATCAGAGGTGGTACCTTGGATTAATGCAGGTGCCTCCTTTGTACACGGGAGGCTTAGACAAGAAATCCGGCGCAGAATTATAGCCACATCTTTTCTCCACAGATATCAAAGGCACAGGAATAATAGAACAAGGAGAGGAAGAGAATGAGCGCTGCGTCTATGGCAGCCAGAGACGGAGGCCCTGTCCTCTGAAACCATTACAACATCTGGTCCCTTCCACACTACTTCCACACTCCCGATTGAAGGTGTGTGATCCTGACAAATAAATCAAATAAAGGCCAATTAAAGTTAACAAACTGACAATAAATGCTGTTGAATTAAAGTGCATTGATGCTCACTCAGTTGGTCAAGGGTATGTGTAAATAAATAATATCTATAGTCTTTGTAGAAAGCTCTTTGATTTATGTGATCATGTTTTTATTTGAAGTGTACGATGAACATAGAAAGTGATCAGACATTAAAGTACATATTATGTAGTATACTGCATATTACATACACACAACCCAGTGTAATACACACATACACACACACCATATTAACCAGCGCGCATACATTTTCACATGGTGGTTACAAGTACATCATGCAGAGGCTGAACATCACTTTTAGGATCACACTTATTAGATGAGAGAAGATGTCCGTAGTGCCATTATGTACAAAGTCTGACCCGACCATGTAAATCTATCAAGGTCCAGACTGCCTTTTGTGCTTTGCTGTTTTTTTTTTTGCCACTTGCTTTTTGAATTTGTGTCAAATTATGGAATGCGTTTCCTGTAAACCTACCTCCGAACAAGCCTTTCAAACATCACTTGTCTTCACAACAGAAAGAGAGACCTTTGCTTTGAAAGTGTGTCTGAGAGAAAA
>CAAKHC010000709.1:110880-125224 GCA_901007825.1 Macroramphosus scolopax
CATCTCACCTATCTTCAGCTCAAAGAGACAATCTAGTTTTGTCCTTGGCTCAAATGCACCACTACTTGAAATGCTTTTGGATTTGGTGAGCACACACATCAAAGAGTCCAGGAGCTTATTTTCTAGTATTTTGCCCCCTAAGGCTAGCTGCTTCAGATGTTGCTGTATTCCCTGTAAATAAGTTGTTTTTTGTTGTTCCGCAGATCCCAGCAAAGCACTATCTTCCAGAGGGCTGACGGCGATGGACCGCCATGCTCTCCTTAGCCAGAGGTAACAGTGAAAAATCACTGTGCATACGAGTTCTGTCGATTGCTTTCCTAAGGTGTTGATCAGTAATGCTCACAACAGCTAAACTCCATCCAAGTCTGCCAGGGAAAAGGCATCCACAGTATGTTCAGCTTCTCGCCTTTGAAACATCAAACTTCTCGTCACGCGTTTGATGGTGTTACCCTGTGATGTGCTAGAAGTTTGTGAGCATTCTGAGTCTCTTTTATCCGATGCTCATCAAGTATGATCAGGAACACTAACGCACTGTATGTACTGTAAGGGATTATCCACACTTAAGTATGAGAGCAGTTGACTAGGAATCAATCTGCATTGATGATAATGGTACCCTGACTTGGTTGTGGAAATGTGCCTTTACAGAGGGCTCGACTTTAGGGATCATACATTCTACATTGATGCACTCCGTCTTTTAAATTGTAATTCTGATGCCTCAAAGTGCACAGCATCATTCATGATAAAACATCTTGATGTGATTAGTACTATGCCTTGAACCATATATAGAAATGAATTTAAATGTCCTTAAAAACCCATAACACATCCATATTGATTTGGGGCTGCCAAGCTCTAGGGTGCTGCTAATCAGTTCACTCCACGGTCCATTTAGCCACTGTGTCATTAAAGATAACACAAATAAAATAAGTGTTAACATGAAGGCACTTTGAATCCTTCCCTTAAAAATAATCTGCCTCCCCTCATCAACTGTCAATGATTTGCACAAGATTTTTTTTTTGGTTTCCCACGCTTGCAATGCATTTGTGCTGAACAAATTCCAGTTAATTACAAGGCAAATGGTACAAAATGTGCTCTGCGACCATCACAATCCTGTTCGCTATGCTCAGCAAGGATGCATCACTCATCACACCCACACAAACACATTAACACACAGAGATAAATGAAAACACGTAGATTCCAGTAAATACTATACCCATCTCCCTTCCACACACACAGTTGACTCTCTCTTGATTATATACATGCACCGTTTTAATCTCTCAGCTCTAAACAGACGAACAATTTCAACACTTTGCTCTACCCTCTCTTGACTTTGACCAATATTGTGAGAAAGCGGCAATGGAACTTTAATGAAAGGTTTCGCAATGATGCATTGACGCTTGGTTGATCTAATGACGTCCCTAACTGTTTCTGCCATCTGCCAGACCCAAGTCAAGACATTAACTAGGAAGCCATGCTACGCTTCAAGCCTGTTGTAAATGAAACAACCCTAATCTGCTCTGTATCAAGTTCCAACACTTACTCATATGTTGAAATTAGATAAGGAAGTAAATAACAATCCCTGCTTGTGGAAGAGTGACTCATTCTCAATCACATACATCATCATCCTGACACACAAGGCACCTGTCCTCCATAGACGTAGTGGGCCTACTGTCAGGAGTAGACACACTGCTTTTTATATATATACAGAAAAAAACTCAGTGTAAGGAGGCAAATTGGGGTGCTGGATGGGTCCAACAAAACCCAGACAGGAGACAAGTGATCGATTCCAATTTGCAAACAAGAGTTTCTCATTTGCAACAACAGGTCAATACTTTAATGGCAACTGCGAGCGTTTCATTTGCAACAAGTGGACACTGTGGACATTGACTATGAACATAAACACTTTTTAAACACCTCTTTCGAAAAGTGTTCATATTTGATTTTTGATTTTGATTTGAGTTCTGATGCCCAAATGTAAGTTTACGTCATGGAAACTCTTTAAATGACACAAACAGTAGCATTACGGATACGTTGAGGCTAAGCAGCACACAGTATAGCATTGCTACTTGGTATATTGGCTGCTCACATCCAAAGTCCACCGTGGCCTTTATGTAATGTATTTCTTTATCTTTACTGAGCTTTTTAGCAGTATTGACGTGGCCAGTGTTTAAGGCCTTGCTTTGACTCAAACTCGTCTGCAGTTTTCGAGGGTGCCATTGTTCGCCTGGCAGGAGAGAGGTCACTGCTAGAGAGGAGAATAAATGTGAAGTGATTGACTAGTCTCTGTTGGAGAAATGAGTTTTCCATTCATTCGCAGGCTTCCAGAGGTGAAACGTCCTTCAGGAAAGTAAACACAATCTGACAGGGCCCTGCAACGGCAGCAAAGGCACAGCATGGCACATTCAGTAAGGACGGCACTTTGCTCCACACTCCTCTCCTCTTCTTCTCTATTTAAAATGACCCACAACACACCGGAACCCGTTGCTGAAGTTGCTGGGAAGTTTCGTCCACTCCGAATATGCAATGGTCATGCTCATGCTCACTCTCTGCAATTAAAAGGAGATGTTTGAATCCAGAGGGATGGCATCATCATTCACATAGGAAATTAGTGCAATCTCTCTGTAGGCTCTTATCCCAGGTTCTGCCAGATTCCATGTCCCTGTTGGAAAGCAAATTGAAAACTGGAGCGGCTATCAGAGTCCAGATTAGGCTCTTTTCCCGACATGCTTTAATTGCAGTTATCTCGAATGCAGATCACATCTGCAGCTAATTGATGGATTTGCCTGAGGATCTGAGTGTGGTTGGGCTCTAACGTTAGCTCCTGTTTGTTTTCAGAAGGCAGATGCTCTCACCCTTCCCTGGCTTCAAGGACTTCAGGACACTGTATCTTGAAGCTAGCAGCATATTGTGAGCAATGATGACATACCTGTCGGAAGGCTTTGCCTCATGTTTACCCACAAACTCTACCTAATTAAAGGGTAATATTTACCTGTTATACATCAGTTTTTAATAAATATTTCATAAGCCGGACTGTTGTTCTTCTGTCTCTTTGCATTTGTGGTTTCGGTAGAAGCTTTGGTGAGTAAAGATACCCGCAATCAGCAAATTACGCTGACAGAGAAAGTATGGTTAGAAGCTAATCACAGCATTGTCACTTAAAGTTTTGGAAGTTTAACTCATGGATACCAGCCCGAAGAGGACGACGACAGTCAGAACTGTTCTCTTGTTCTTTCTAAAGGCAGACAAACATAACAAGGGAAGTAAATGCCAAATTTCGTTCCCACAATCCAACATCAACTGCAGCGTAGGTTCATGTATCTAAGAGAGACAAGGAGATATGCAAAAGGTTTGATGTGTGGAAACACGATTGCACCTGTGTTGGTATTTTTGCATATGATCGAGCGAAAAATGCGTGTTTGGGGATGTGCTGCGAGTTGTAGTTGTGGAAAGCAATGATCTATTTTTCCCTTTAACCCTGCTGCATACGTGTGGTTCATTTACATTCATGGTTATCCAGATAATGAAGCTTTCAATCCGGGGGATCCTGTGGTGAGAACAATGAACCCAATTACCTCCTGCTGCCTGTGAGATGGGATGGCAGACTCTGAGACAGATGGGAGAGGCTGCACTCGGCCAGCAATCCAATCACATTCATCTCGCTTGCTTCCCGTTTCCCCTGTTCATGTGTTCTGCAGCAACTTATCAACAGGCAGGGGCGAAAACCTGGGATCATTACATCACACACACCAACAATTCTGCAAACACAGACGCACAAACACATTCCCTACGGTCCACTCGACCCCCGCAATCCCCTCCCCTCCCCTTCCCTCCCGCCCCCCGCTGCTAACATGCACCTCATGTCTCTCTCTTAACTCAAACACAATGCCTCATCTTGATCTTTAGAGTTCACATACTTAACCTGCTGGAGGAGGAAAAGGAAGTAAGGTAAGGTTTTTTGTGGGCAAAGTAATATCTACTTCAATCTTGGTCTCGTTATCGGCGGGCCACGGTTCAACTCAGAACATTCCTAATGAATTATGCAAAATAGTCAAGGATCCTATTTCTAGTTAAATATTTCAGTTACATGCTTTGTCTGAAAATCTTCACACATTGGAAGTGCGAAGCGAAAGTGAGTGGCTAGATTATCAGCTGTTGTGTGGATGAGCAACATGACGGAAGGAAGTGGAAATGGTGTTGATCAAGAAAGACGTTAAACAAGGATGAAGAAAATCTTTTTTGATGCAATCCTATGCAACGAAGTCGGCGAGGACGGTTGTTGAATGCATTATACTTAAAGTTGAGACGAGATGAAATAGATTTGCCAGATGGATGATTATTCGGTGTTACAAGTATGAGCTAATCATACAGAAACAACAGCAAACAAGAGAGAATTGTAACAGCACCTGCGTTTAATTTATTTTATTATTCTTCATTAATCACGCAAGAGAAAATTCTTCTCTGAATTTGACCCACCCACCGGCTGTGAGCATGAAAACACACAGGGGGAACACACATCGAGCAGTGGGTAGCCACTTAGCTAAGCCTGAGGAGCGGTTGGGGATTGGGTGCCTTGCCCAAGGGCACTTCAGCACTATTCAATGTTGAGGGTGGGGAAAGCGCTGCTCCCCCCCCGACAGACTTCCTCCTGCTGGTCCGGGGGATCTAACTGACATCCTTTTGGTGCCAAGCCTGCTTCTCTAACCTTTATGCCCCAGCTGCCACGGCCACCAGTAATATTATTATTCATCTTCAGCTATAAATTGTGCAGTACCATCAGCACCAGCAGCGGGGTGGATTTCTTTACAATTTTGGAACGTAAGAAAAAGTACAATGACGTTCCTCCGAGAGAGAATTTGACATTCAGTAGAAGCAACGATACAGAGTGTCTTCACCTGAGGAAGGCCGTAGCTGGACGGGAAGGGAATGTATTCTGCTACTACATCGTTAGCCAGTGATTTCATGAGAGCTGACACCAATGCTGCATAATCCTCCAATATATTCTGCATGTTTCATGCAAAATCTACCCATATCTCATATTCCTCCTCCCTTATGGCTCATAATTTTGACACTGTGATCAATATTAACTGACTTGGTGATCAATGTGTCTCTTGAAGTTTTCCATCAGTCTAAGCTGCAGGTTGTGTCCACATTATTGTCGGGGTAGTGTGTGGTTCGGTAGCGGGGAGCTGCATGCTAATGCTTGTAGCGGCTCCTTTGAGTGGCATATAGGTGTTTTTATGTTAATGAATGTCAGGAGAACAGCTCTCGCTGGTCATCCCTTGGTGCACACAGGTGTGAACCTGCTCACACACCTGCCCACCCGCACAGACCTGTTCTGACACACACACACACACACACACACACACAGGCACACACACACAAACACACACACAGAACCCTTGGATGCATTATTGATAAGCAACTAATTACGCTTGTTGCAATTTCAGCTGACCTTTCCCGGGAACATCCTGGATCATTATAAGCTGCATTCTCACTTGAAATTGCAAAGGTAATCTACAGTCCATCTCCCTTGTTTCCCTTCTCCCCCGAACACCACCACCCTCCCACACTTGCCTCGATTCACACAGCTGGATGAAGATGTGTTATTCCTTTCTGAGAAATACTAAGAGACGTAGTTTCGGTAAAAGATACAGGAAGATAGAAGGAGAAAGAAATCACAGAAGAGAAGGGAACGACAGACAAAGAATTGAAACACTGTACTGTAGAGCACACAGGTGAGGAGGTTAGACGTCTGACATCAGATTTTGGTTGTTGAATAAGTTATTATTGTCACTCAAACCTTTTCACAACGACTCCACTTTGGTGTTTTATACCTGTGTTATACATCTGCATCTGGGGAATGTTCTAGTTCTACGTCCAATAAAATGTTTTACTAATTTATGCAATCTTCACCTCTTTCTTAGTAACCCTTGGTTACAATCTGTCCAGCTTCCTGCTTTTTGATATCATTTCTACATTTGTATCATCTAATGCAGCATTGAATGAAACAACCAGGTGAATTTATTTGGTCATAATCACCCAGGAACATGCAAACATAAGTTCAACTCCTGTGTTAGTTTCTGAAACGTTGAACACCTTCTCCCAACGCTTGAAGTATGACTTTGTTCTTTTGTTGTTATTGCTTCTACCATTCTTCACTTATCTATCAAACAGGCATAATGTAATTCGATTCTGTCACAAGTGGGGATTGTTGCTCTCTGAGAAAAAGAAAACGTTTATTTTCTCAAACCAATATGTTGTAATGAAGTTAGGACAAGAAAGGGCTTCGCTGCTGCTGTAGCAGGAGTATTTAAGGGTTTGCATGTCACTCAAAAAACACAACTGCCGTATGAAGTCACGATAAAAAAAACTCTGTTACTTTCAGTATTCAACCAGCTTTTATCCTTCCAGCTGCCCAACTTTCCTCTTACTCTCAAACACAAACACAAAGGAACAACACAAAAATTCCACATATTCTGCAATTCTTCCTGAGAAAGGAGTCTATCGATTTAAAGAGTTATTCAGCTCTTCCATTGCAATCAGATTTTGTTGGTGATGGGAACTGACTCGGAACCAAAATAAATAGATAGAATGGGAAAAAGGCTGGGAACAGCAGTTTGCTGGCAGCGCTGTGAACCAGGTGAGCCAATGCAGGCAGGGACGACATCAGCCAAAGGATTAATGGTCTCAAGGGAAGCCAAGGTAAGCCTGCTGCTCCTGCTTGACATCTTTGTACTTGTAAGAGCATCGAAATTAGCCAGGCAATGCAGTGAGTAATGGCCAGGGTGCTTCCATCAGTCCCACTTAACAATGCATGCACAGGCAACAGCAGAAAATGCAAGTGAGTGAAAAAGTAAATGTTCTCTCCCGAGGATGTGCGCGAAGTTGCATGGAGCAGTTTATCACGTTAAGCTTAGTGTTGTTAATGCAGCAGAAATATTACACTTAGGCCCTGTCTGTTTTATTATACTGTATATGCTAAACATCTACCATGTAGATAATTTGGAGGGGAGGCGGTGTCCTTTTTAGAAATACTGCATCCTATCTACAAAATGTATTATGAATACAGATATGGGCACACTTTCTCCACTCAGCAGAGTCTTATATCTCATCAGGCAGGTGTCAGTGACCCATAAGTCAGATAGTATCACAAACACCACACACACACACACACACACACACGCACACGCACATGCACACGCACACATACACAAATGCTTGATGATTAACAATGTATATACCTTCTTACAAGTCTCTCCCTTTTTCGTGGACTCAACATTGAATTTATACTTTTTTTAAAAAAAAGAAAGTTCATTTTCTCATCAAAAATCAGCAAAACAAACTATTGCTATCATACAAATACCAGACAAGATGATGGACATGAAGTATTTATGATTTTCATTCTCACATTTTGTTGTGACACATTATTTTTTAACGCATTTGGGAATATAAACAACAACAAATGAAAACTAGAGAACTACAAAGGGAGCAGCACATTGTAGTCCACAGTGGGGACAAGCTTGCTAGTGGAACTTGGCAAATCCATCATAAACTTCTTCTCAAAGACAGACGTCTGCACTGAACTAAAACAGAGCACAGTGTGATGAGGAAAGTTGTCGTACATTTCCTAACAATGCTGCTTTTATAATAGTGTCCAGTACTTCTGAATGTCGGCCTTATTTACTATCACTGATCACAGACGATACTTTTCCATAGCCAGCTCTCGGAATAAGCTACAATGTGAGACAAATGATCGTTTCGTCATCTGGCCTATTTTTCCAAGCCGGGCTGTAAGTGAGAAACAAGAAAAGGCACAGAGCAACCAGACAATTTAAAAAAATAAAACAAATTTCAAAATAAAACACAGCGATTGAAGATGTCCAGCTTCTACAGTATATGAACATACTGCTGAGTTGTTACAACAGAGCGAGAGAAACAAGCACTTCACCTTCTTCCCTATAAAAACTCACCACTAGCCACCCAAGAAGTAGACATTGCTGTACAGATGTCACGAGCACATTACATTATAAATTGATGAGGTTATTTGCTGACCTTTGATAAAGATCAGCTCCACATGTGATAACAGAATTGGAGAGGAGCAGAAATGCTTGTTGATGCTCTTCTTGGACGTCCACGGTGTTACACTATCTTTCTCAGACTACTTTCTGAGGATTTTCCTTATAAATGAGATCACTTCTCACATTTCAGTTCAACTCCACAATTTAGTGGAAACATGCCCACAACATCCTTGCAGTGAGAACTTTCTACTCCTCCACAGGCAGAGTCTGTCCACACCTGCCACATGGGGCTGAGCCTTCGTTAGCCTCGCGTGAGATGCAACAAATTTGAGAATACAGAGTCCTTCATGGCAGGGAAAGGGGAATGGATGGATGGAGGAATGAAGGGATGGCATGCGATGGGGGTCTCCCAGCTGTCTAAGACCGAGGCTCGTCCCAGCACACTGGTTCTCACTAATGACCAGAGGCCCTGAGTTCCTCTGATTCCCCTGGGACAACAGCTGCTGCCATCCCCAGCTTCTCTGCAGGCTTTGAAGGGGACGTGGCAGCAGTTGAGCTGGCCACAATCCTGCCTAGCAGAGCAGCAACACAGGGATGGGACAGACAGGCTTGTTGTGACAGCAGGGTGGCTAAGACTGCCGAAACCCTGTCCAGCCAATTACTCACTCCGAATACCAAGCTGGCTATCTAATGGAGAAACTTGGGACCACACACTGTTTGGGCCTCTCCCAGGTTTACAGCTTTTACAGGTAAGCAGCAACACTCCCACTTCAGGTTAGATATTTCTTGTGTCCATTCTGACAGTTATGACTAAATGGGGCGAATAACTCTGCTTGATTCTCTCGAAACCAATTTATTTCAAATTACAAATTCCTTTTAGAGTTCTTGTTACTCTCGGCCATCAATCCACTCACACATAGCCCCTGGTTAGGCTTACCCTTTAGACTATTTGCAGAGAGAAACTGCTTTACAGAAATGTAGTGAAAATGTCCAGGCAAGAGAAGGCGAACACCAATGGTTGGACTACCTAATCATTCTGGCCACGTATCTACTGTTCAGATAAGCAGCACAGTGCCTCCAGTGAGCCTTCCCTCCATCAACGGCATACATATACTTTAACACAGCTAATTTGTGCAAGTCTTGCAGCACTTGCACACCATTTAGAGATACACTTCAGATTTCACTAGAGAACCAGTGGACCGTATGGCAGGATGGAGGTCAGAATAAATAGAGCTGCTACAACCCAGGAGAAATCAAATTTAAATATGTATTGTTTCAGCAGCCATTGTTCTCTGCCAAAGCTTTTGAGGTTGTAATCAACATTACTGGGAGGGCAAATGTACTGTAGCAGCTGTGGCTAAATACAGGAAAATGGGAATAGTTTTAATGTGCCAAAAAAATCCACAAAAACAATTAAATCCAATTAACGTCATTTAATGTTAAAGAAATACCTGAGTTGTGTTGCTAAACTGCAGAATCCTAAAACATTAAATCAGAGAGACATCTGATATTACAAGCGGAAAGAATCTACTTTGTTACATGTGACAGATTCTGGACTCTTTTTCCTTTTTTCATCCGTGTTTACAAAACAATTTGTGAGAGACCGCTGAACCAACTTTCCTCTAACAATGTGTTATCAGACAGAGAAAAACAAAGGAGAATCAATAAGACCTGTGGTCATGTATAATTTGCAGGGCCAGCACCTGGCTGCCAACAAATAAAGATTTTTTTTCCGCCCACGTTGCATTCAAGGATATTGGACGATTTTGTTGGAGGTAGATGGCTATTTTCACCAAATCCTGGCTGCAGGTCAGTTGAAGTGATTGACTCTCTGTAAGCTCTGTGGGTGCACACAGTACTGTCCACATGTAAACAGGAGACCTGGATGTGTTCTCCACACCTTTGTTGGTTCTGTTTATGTCACGTCAAAAGCTTGGAGACACACTGACAAACGGCACCTTGAACTGGTTTTAACCAAACAGCAGTGTAGAGTGTACAAATATCAGGATTTTGTCTAGGTGTATCCTATGCACTGACATAGTTTCCAAGTGTGTGTGCGTGCATGTGTGCGTGTGTGCATGCACGTGTGTGTGTGTGTGCGTGTGTGTGTGGTTAGTTGGCAGGCTGAGAGGCCGCCTTGGCTAGTCAGAAAGCTGTTCTCCCTGAACCAGCTGGGCTCTTCTGCCTCCCTCCAAAGCAGTCAGTGGAGACCACATGGTCTCACCCCCACTCTGAAAGGTGCCATTCAGCCTCACACAGCTAGACACACATGCTAACAGACACACACAGAACACACAGACACGCATGTTGTGTGCACCAAACAGTCATAGTCAAAGGATGTGCTATCTACAAACAGCGAACTAACCTGTTCAGTGGAGCCGTCCATAACAACAAAAGCAAGTATTTCAAATAATATAAAGCTTTTAATTGAAACACTTTATTGACTGTCCGAGGGAAATTATTCTCTGCTATTGACCCATCTGTAGACAACATGTAAACACACAGTGAGGGAGGAGAAATCACCTTTTTCTTTCACTAACCACACCCTCGTATTTCCTTCCAATCCATGGGATTGAACCAGCAACCCTGCTTCTCCAACCTCTAGGCCACAGTAATCCATAAATCATCCAAAGTAAAGAATTGCGACCGTCCTCATGATGTTCAGTTTGAAGCCACAGTTCACATGTATTACATGTACCTTGTTAATGTTTCATTGAACAATTCATTTTGCATTAAAGTCTTTATCAACACAATGTTTTCTTAACAATTATGTTATATTGACTATTATGCTTCATCATGATTTAAAAATGAACCTGAGTATTCATATAAAAAAAGACATCCAAATATACTTAATTACTTTCTGATTTGTGTAACTGCAGATGTCATGAGGTTAAAGTTAATATGAAAAGTATTTACTGCCATCAGTTGCAGTAGCTCAAGACTGTGTTCTGTGTTCATGCATAAAGAATCCCATATTTCGTACTTTGTATTGTCAACAGGGTTTCTAATCTGTGCTGAGTTTGGTGGAGAAGCTCTTTGTTCTCAGAGGTTTGTTCTATCAGTTTCTCAGGAAGAGGTCACTGAGGCGGTTCGAGATAAAGAAATGTGTTGCGGAGAAAAAACGAAGAGGAGGAGGGGAAGAGCAGGATGTTGGGAGGGCAGGTCACATGGTGAGCCCCAGGACCTTGTGGTGAAGGTAGCGCACTTCCCCTGAGCTACATTTACCCTTTAGCTGCAGTCAGGCAACCAGGCTGAGCGGACGGAGGTAGGTGGGGGAAGGGGAACCGAGGGAATGAGAGAGAAAGCGAGACAAGTGAGCTGGATAGAGAAATGTAGCATTGAATCCTAATCCTAATGTCAAATCAGAGCTAAGCTCAGCTGCGGGGAGATCTCTCCTGCCAGCGATGTACGAACATGCATCTGTATCGCAGGTAGAATATTGTGATCTTTGATTATTCCCTCTTTCACCTTTCATTAATGTCATCCAGATAGAAGGCAAGGCAGTTTGACATGTACACACAAGAGCAGACAGGATTTCACAGACACTCCTGTGAGATAGCACAGGATTCTGACAGTACCCTGTTTCCTCTGTGCTGTTGCTGTATGTAACGTGTCTGCGGCTGTGGGTTACACTCATCAATCTGAAACTGAGACGCTTGTAGCATTTTATGTTTGGTGTGTAGGCTCTCGTCAAATATGTCCTATAAAGACAGAAACGACATTAATAAGTGGGCTACTAGCTGAAACATGCATGAGCACCATGCAAACAGTCTCCGACTGGCAGACACACCCATGACGATATGTGCGGTGACATCAGTCCAAAAACAATGTACAAAGCATGGTACTGTTTGTCTGTAATGAGAATATGAGACACGTTTTTAATTACAGGTTTCAGGAATCATTATTTAGACAACATACCTGTGAAGTAGAGCTATAATGTAATCAACAAATGGCTCTGCTGCAACTACAGATGAATTACATTATATTATTTCCCCCCCTCTAGGTGGGGTGTGGGACAAAATTACCATGGCAGGGTCGGCTCTTTGTTTATTCTAAGGGAATCAAATTGTACAAATAAAATCCTGTTTCACTGTCGGGAAATTTCTCCAGATAAATAATTCATATTGTACATGCTGGGAGGCCAAGAATAGATTCCTAAAATAACAGGAGGGTGGAGGGGTAAAGGAAGAGAGGGGTGATAGTAAGAAAGAGGACAAGTATCCAAGGGGGCCGACAACCGGCGAGCTGAAGGCTTCGACATTCTTCATCCTCTCAACCTACGGTCATTCCTTGACCAGGGAGAGGTAACATCTCTTTTTACATTTCTCCACCAGCTATTATAACACCCACGATGCAGCCAAAAGAAGCTGTCATCCTGCCTTACGCATGATATGCCAAGATTAAACATGTTCCTCCTCCTCCTCCTCATTGCCTGCTGCCCCTGTCGTCTGATTGGTTTTGTTGAGCCGAGCTACCACAGATTAAGAGACCCGATCAGATTAGGATGTAGAAACGCCTTGCAAAAGAAACACTCGCTTTAGCAGTTGGAGTAAGACGATCGCAGCAGTGCTTCATGGTTTCACTTTAACATTCAGGAATCAATCCCTGTTTCCAATCCAGCGTATTAAGTTGATATGTGCCAGCAGTTCAGGCAGGCAGCTGTCGAGGGCTGTACCTTTCCCTAAAGCACATTGTGCCTTCACTGCTCCCCGATTCCCTGATAACATTAATGCCAGGCAGATGTCCTTGAACCAGTCCAGAGATTTCCCTATATAGGAAAAGCAATAGGTGACAAATTTATATTTCAAGAGATGATCTGTTTTGTTTTGTACAGTTTATTGCTGTAAAGGGAAACAGGAGATGTAAGGATGAAAGTATCCGAAAAAAATGTCAGCTGTTGTCATTCTACAGCAAAACCAAATGAAACTCTGGATATCTTTGTTATCAGGGCACTGCTCTACCTCCGTCATTAGTCAACCTCTGTAGCTAAACTAGAATGAATAGACAGGTGAAGTTCAGCCCCTCAGATCTCACCCTTTATATTACAATAACTCCCTTCACAATCAAAGGGCTCTTTGGGGTTTGTGATCTATAGAAGTGGTTCAAGTGTCAGGTCAGAGTTCCTATAGCAAAAGGTACAACAGTCATTTGAAGCCTAATTTCTCCTGTTGACTTCCCTGATGCATCTCAGCTAACTTTGTATTCCTTTGTAGGGCCCCTCTTCATGTTTATTGCAAAGAGACAATCAGTATGGCCTGTGTTTGGACCTGGCCACAAGACCCTAAGAACTGGTCTGGGAATATGCTTTGTTATCTTCTTTGCACAGACACCAGTTGGCCAATCATCCTTGACGATGCCTGTTCTCCTGATAGGCTCCTCAATGAGACGGCCGAGGGAAAAGTCAACAAAGTGGGAAAAAGGAAGAGAGGAAAGAAAAGACAAGCATGATGATATTAAAAGGAATAATACAAATACCAGTGCAAGGTCTGAGGACTCTACTGGGAGAAGGCAAATATAGGATAAGTCCAAAAAAAAGCCGAAAACACAAACACACACTAGAATTACAAAAAGAGTATCAGCAACGGCTCTTATACATTGCAGAACTGAAGTGCGAGCGCCTGCAAAATAGCGTCAGAGGACTGGCAGACAGACTTTCTGAGGTGAGTATGAGAAGAACAATGGCCGGTCTTCTGCCATTAGTGAGGGTGCAGCCGAACTCTCTTCCCTCAAGCAGCTTTTGGAAAACTCCAAGAGCGCCTGGGAGGAAGAGAAGGAAACGCTCCGCGAGTCCTTAGAGTGTGCCAACCTGAAGGTTAGCCACCTGGAGGAGACTGTTGCTGAACAGGCAGTGACACTGGTTGAGGAGAGTGAGCAAAAGCCTCACCGCTTCTCTTCTGGAGTGTCAAGCTCAAGTCTCTTCTGTCCAGCAACGTCTGCAGGACTCCGAGACCTTGTGGCAGGCTGAGAACAGCAGCCTCCAGAGGAGCGGTGTGAGAGCCTTATGAATGACTGTGAGATGCATGAGACCAAAGTCCAGCAGCTTCAGGGCAGCCTGCAGCTGATTGAGGCTACCTGCCTGCAGAAAGTCCAGCAGCTGGAAGAGCAGCTCCAGATCACAGATCCTGACCTCCTGATTCTCAAGAGCGAGAATGAGAGCTGGTCTCAGTGATTCACTGAACTGGATCAGAACCAGAAGCTCAGGGAGGAGCAGCTGCTGGAGTCCCTCCAGTCATTGCAGATCAACTTTGATCGACTGGAGAGTGACAACCTGCAGAGAGATGAGACACAAGCATCTCTCCAGAACAGAGTGACTGAGCTGCAGGAACAAC
>CAAKHC010000710.1:0-12445 GCA_901007825.1 Macroramphosus scolopax
CATAGAGCTTACTAACTGTAAAAGAATGACATTGAAGCATTAGAATACCCTTGTACACTCATCATTATGACTAAACCTAGTCTTCAGAGATCATTTTTGCAAGGCATTTTCATGTCAGAGCGAAGTTGGCCTTAGATCTTTCGGATGTAATATTGCATTACTTATTTTATCCTATTAGACCTCAGTGAGAACATTTATCAGAATCAGTGTATGAACTCTTAAGTTATGGCCAAAAACTTTTTTGGAGGTCACAGTGACCTTGATGTTTGACCACTGATTTGAGTTCATCCTTGAGTTCAAGCGGAAGTTTCTGCCAGATGTAATGAAACTCCTCCAGATGTTCGGGATATTGCATTCATGAGAAAAAAATACCGGCCATGGGGATGATAACTGTCACCAGGTCTGAGGCATAATCAGTGTGAAGAATATTGCCACACAAGTACAAATTAAAAGTGAATATTCAATAACATTAACATCAGTAAATTATTATCAGTTAATTTGTGTCTTTCTTCTCATCCAGTTTCTTGCGACTGTCTTAAAGAAGCTGTCTAAAAATTATACACGTCTTGATATAGGGTGTTGATGTCCTTAGAACACACCCTCCCTCATTACACAAATACACATCACCTGATATACTGAAATCCAATAAGCGATCAAGTTTTTACAGCTTGGAGTTGGAAAATATGCATAAGAATTATGATATGGTCAAAATACTCACTTGCCTAATGATTGTGCACACATTGTAGTAGCATTTTGATTGCATTAATGATGTCAGATGAATCCACTGTCAGGGATTATCTATAAAAGGTATGGTGTTGCAATGTGTTGCAACAATGGTCTTAGAGAACAGCAGCAAATCTTGCTACTAACGTGTAAGAAGGAAATGAGGATTTAATAACTCAAGACCACAGAGAACACCTCTAGACAATATAAACATTAGATGGGGTAGTCAGTGTGCATAACCTAGTTAAGTGGATGTGCATGTGGGAGGTGGACGATGCAAACTGGCCAGTAGAGTTATGTAACTGCTACCTCTGCCTTTATGGCGCCAGGCAGATAAATTCCAGCACCCAATGCTGATTTACTCCTGAAGATGACACAGCAATTCTGCACTCTCACTTTTGCGTTCTCTATACCCATTTTCTCTCTCTCTCACAATTGGGACAGCTGGATCTATAGCACCATATCCTCATTGGCTTTGTATTGTGCTGAACAAAGCACTCTGCAGCAGGCCTATTGTATAGAGTTCTGCACCAGCTACAGATGAGGGACAGACAGGCCATTGAGTGGGGGATTGATTGGGTGGAGCTGGGGATTCAAATACTGCACACACATACACAAGTGGGGAAGAACTACTGTTGGCGTATGAATTTGACACTCTCATTTCCCTGGACTAACACATGGAGTTTCTACTGCATGGTCATTATTATGACTAGACTGACCTGGTCAAATTGTGCATCTTCTCCTCTCTGGAGAGATCGGGACAGGGGTTTCTCCTGGTAGGGGAATAAGAAAGAAAAGGATAATTAGTATTGAAGAACAGAGTGTTATTTAACCAAAAACATTTCAGATAGCTGCAAATAAGAAATAGTGCAGATGATGAGTAGGCAAGTGATAGAGCTTAGTGTATGCACCAGTGTCTATATTTTACTCCGGGACTCGACTTACATGATAAACAGCTAACTTTGCAATTGCAATTAATAGAGCCACTCAGTCAATCCTCTATCTGAAACAAACAGTTTCAGCTCCTGTCTCTTAAAGGGTCCCATGTTTATATTCTCACTCTCTTCTGATTGGCCAACTTCAGGAAGCCTGCCTATGGGCATACTCCTTGTACTCAGTGGATGTGCTGTGCCTGGGGCAGATGACCGTATAAAGACATTTGTGACAAGCTCATGTCAGCTCAACAAGAAAGTAGAAAAAAAGATCTAAGACAAGTTTTCACAGCAGTCTAACACCCAACCGTTTTGTTCACATGAACTCATTTACACGTTTACTTAATTATTTCAAACTTTGGCCAGATATAAAAAAAGAACTGATATTATAACATTCAACTGGAGGGATAAGCATAATATTTGAATTTTGACAGGAGCCCCTATGTAAAGGAAAGGAACAGAGCTTAATAAAAGTACATAGTTAATAATGACCAACTTTCCTGAAATGGTTTCATACATGGCAGTTGCAAAACAGGAGAGATAATTTCAGCAGTAAGTGTCATTTCCTGTGTTACTTGACACTCCCTCTGGACTCACCAGCGGTTCAGCCATCACCATCTCGATCTTCTTCTCAGCCAGCACAGCAAACTCAGCAAATAGACTTTTGATGACAAACTCCCCAGGCTTGAGCTCGGGGTCGATGGTGATGTTTGACATGGTGACAATGTTGTGTTTTTCCCACGAGAGGGGAGTTACAGAGGAAGGGGCACGGTGTCTACTCACGCTGCTGCTGACTGGGGCAGAAGCTGCAAAAGAGGGCAGAGGGTACAGGTTAGGAAATAATATAGTGGAAGTCAGAGCAGCAAGGTCAGACAAAGAACAATACTTGTAGGCATGTCACACATTTATCATTATACAAAAAGGAACAGAGACTTCATAAATAGACAAACTGACTGATTTACTGAAATAGTGAGATCATTTCAGTGATTATTAGAGCAAACACACAATTTGTATTTCTATTAAGGGTATGCAAATTAAGCCAGAGTGGGTGGAAGTCACAAAGGTACAGGTATACTCAACCAACATTCGTGTCAATCATCATGTCACTACTCTTTTTCTGAAACTGATAGAGAGCATGTATATTCATGTCTGCAGAATGTGCACTTTGAAATATGCTTTAGACTTTATTTGAACTCAACACAATATTTGAAATGTATCCAATTCCACAATCCAAGCTCTCTCAATGTTATTGCCATTTGTTATTGTCTTACTTATAATTTATTGAGGTAAAGCGAAAGGGTTCTTAGGTTCTCACCTAGCCTATTGAGATGTTGTAATGTACGGTCAACCAGAGGTCAGTCCTTATGATATATGATGTGAAATGGTGTGTGGTTGGTTTTGGTTTTGTCAATCATGAGCCATTGTAAAGTTAAAATGTCTTTATATCTAGTATTTGTCCCACTGGCAATGTAGTCTTATTACTTCTAAATGAGAAACAAACAAGTTACAATCTAAGGAATCATTACTGGCATTGTATCGCTGTCCTTTAAAGAAACCTTTGTTAATAACTTCCAGCGCTGTACTGCACTAAGACTAGTTCGCCACATTCACTCACTTGATGAAGTACAGCTCCTGATGATTCGCTATTTAACAGCACGTGTTCATAAAAACTGTGTTACTTTAACAAAATGCTTGTATAGTTGCATGATCAGACAGCCAGGTTGCCTTCCATTCCAAGGCACAAGTGTGTTTTTGAGATGTATATTACAGCTGGGACAGAACCTCTATTATAATCTGAAATGTTTCCAGTCCAGTCAAGTGGACAGTGAGTAGTAAACTGACCCTTTACCTCATTCCCTCCCAGGAAAAGCCTTGTTCTGTTGTTTCCTTGTTGTCACAGAAACATTCATGAATACTAAATAGTCCGAATACAATTAAGGACCAGAAGTGCAGCCCAGCTTATGTTTTTCAGGCAAGGAAAAGGTTTCACCACTTGCATAAGAAGATTTATGCAATATAAGAATATGCTAAACATGTTGGTTTACATGTGGTAAACAACTAATTAGATATACAGATCAAGAAACTTCCACAGATGGATTACAAATACTGACATTCTAGTTTTCAAACAACATGGTTTTACGTTATCAAGCATGCTTTGTAGTACATTGTTCCATCACACAGATTACCTGCAGTAATTCAACAGGAAGTTTATCATTTTGATTAGTCGTTTCTTTCATACTAAAGTTGACCCATAACCAGTCAAGTATTGTGGTTTTTTTATTGCATTCTATTTTTTAATATGTAACTTTAGCTAGTAGATGGTGAAGAGAGAGAGGCAGTTTTATGTTGAGTATGAACTCAGAAATCCATTTGCTATATTAGATGTGGACGTAGCAGTGCAGTATGTGTACAGTTTAAGGCTAATTGTTTAGTGAATAAATGCTACAAGTCATCAAGACCCGAGCCAAGTTCCTATGTCTTGCTTTCTTCTTCCTGGAGGTGGGCCTTCAGGTCAAATTTCATAGGCATCAGCAGACAATAGCCTCCCGGAAATTACATTTGCGAGTTCACAAAAACTCGGTTGAACCATATTCTGCAGCCAGGGGCGTAACAAGGATTGAAAAACTAAGCAAATAACTGCAGTTCTCAAATCACTAAATTGCCAGCTAAGTTTCTCACAGAATCAACCAAAAAAAGTCATATTGCTTTTCCATAAATTTCTTAACAGCTTTAGTCAAAGACTCTTATAAGATGTCTTGACCGAGTATGAAGTATGAACCTTGCAGATCTCTCAGATCGGCCAGCTCGTGACTATTGTCTGTTCTTTGAATTTAAACTAAAACATGTTCAGGCTGCCTTTAGCTTTTATGCAGGTTAAATGTGGAAAAGACAGAACGAAGAGAAAAGTTTTTCAGTAATGATAACCAGACTCAAGTCCAAGGTAAAACCTATGCCTTGACCACTGCTCTTAATTAACTTTGTTTTATTTTTTATATTCGGCAGAGCACCATTTTATTAGATCTCCGTTTAAACAATTCCCATATTATGAACAATCAATTTCAGGCTTTTTTAATCTTATATTCTCCGCGTCTGGGAGTGGGAGGAAGCAGCATTGAGGATGAACTAAAAGCAGTGTGACGCATCCCACGCTACATAGAAGCTTTCGGTTACACTTCAAGGTCGCCATTGTGGAGATATGCTGCAGTCTTCAGCTTTAAATGAGTTTGGAAAGCAGAAACCAGCTAATTATGTGGAGCTTGAAACAAATGCTTTGTTGGTCAGATTACCTGTGAATACTCGCCAGTAATCTATTGCACTGAAAAAGGTACGCAATGAAGTACTCTAAAGTGCCAGACGTATTATATCGGATTAAGATAAACATGGACAACTTGTGCAGTCCTAATTGGTTGTTAGAGGATATACTGACCACCATATTTACTAAGAAAATGTAAACAAAATTAAGTTTTTTATGGTTTGAATAATCCCTCAAGGGAAATTCTTCGCTAAATTTAACCAATCGGTAGGTGAACACAGTAAACACACACACACCAGTGCAGTGGGCTGCCACTTTTTGGCGGCCCACTGTGCGAGTTGTGGGTTAGGTGCCTTGCTCAGGGGCACCTCAGCTGTGAATGTTGAGGATGGGGATAGCGCTGTTGATTCACTAACCCCATCCACATTTTTCCTCCCGGTCCTGGGGATCGATGCAGCGACCTTTCGGTTCTAAGCTCGCTTCTCCAAACATTTGTGCCCTAGCTGCCCCAAAATGACTCGTCATTGAAATAGAATGTAATCAAACATATAAAAATAAAAAACATTTATTTCAGTCTCGGCAAAAATGATCAATTCTTCTTCACAAAAAGTTCATATATAATTGTATAATTGTCATCTCTAAAATGGTTATCAATTACTTTTAATGTTATCTTCTTATAGATCAAATCAAAATAGTGAGGTGGCTGGAGCAGCGTATTTGTGTTGTGCTTGTTGTCATGTTGTCCTGCAACACAGAGAGCCTTTCAAGCATTTTCCTCTTTGTTTACTGTGCTTCACCAACACCCCCAATGATGTCACAAACCCAGCTCCTCCATAATATCCAATCAGTGCCTTGTCCTTTATCCCCTCCATCCTTCTTTTCTCTCCCAGCCCAAGCCTGTTAGATTGTTGACTGGTTTACACACACGCAAAACCTAACACTGCACCTTCCATCAACATCAACATAAGTTCCATTCATCTTTTGCATTTTAGGTATTGACAGCACAATCCACTAGACTGGAAATATAATGTCCCTTATTTGAAGTAGGTTCATTAACACATGGATAGCTTGTGGCCAATTCAAGTGTTGGATGTTTCTGTAATGTAATCACAGTATTTTAAGTGGACACAAATCTAGCTAAAAACTGCAAGTGGTCCTGGTTACGGTGATTCAAGGCTGTGCCCTAAACTGATGAACATATTCCAGTCAATGCAAGAAGTGTTCACTCGTCTGGTTTTCCAAGCATTCAAAGATCCCATTCTTTCATATATATGTGTATCTTCAGGTCATATGCCATCGAACAGTTAGTTGTCTATTTGAGCAATAGATGAGATCTACAGTGAAACGCTGATATCTAACAGCACAGCAACTATAGTTCTGATAGAAAAGAACAGACAAGCTACTGCAGGACTGCTGTATAGGAAAATGCTTTTCATGCATTGCTGATAGAGGCCTATAAGCCCTATTTTTCCTGAGTTCCATGAATGTTCTTAGGAAACAGGATTACACAACTTTTAGAGCAGTGACTCCACCTTGTCACAGTTAAAATAAAGCCCTCCCAAACGCCTGCTTACTTCCCCTGTCAGGACAACCAGAAACAACAGCACATACACACACATACTGTTGGAATGCAGGGCCAGTGAGTGTTGCCAGTGTGTGTCCAGAGACAAAAGAATCGCTAATGTTTATGTGATGAGACTGTGCCAATTGCATAATTGTGTCTTAACATACTCAGACTCCAACGAGTAACTACTGGTTTACTATTCACCATTATTTCACCACTAATTCCATATAAGAAAGAATCAAGATGTCCCAGAACAAAACCAATTTGTGACACAAAAATGATTATATCTTAAGGATGGACTGAAATCCATCATGAACGTTCCTTTTTCAATCAAAAACTGGTTTGAAAATAAAAAGGGCAAAACTGGCCTCACCATATTTATATATGGTGGATGTTCTCACTGAACTGGTTTGCTTTAAACAAAGGTATATAGCAGACAACAAACTTGAACATTCAATAACCTTTTCTGTACTCATTGATTTGGGAAAATATCACAAGCAGGGTTGAAGTTGACACAAGAAAGCACAAAGGGTTTCTGAAAGTAGTCCCCAATTGTTTGAAAGGGCCCATGAAGAACTGGCCACCGGCATTCGATAGGGGGAGAAAGAGGCTATTAGAACAAAGGCAACTGGAAGAAATAGGTTAACTCAACGGCAGTATGGTCATGGTAGATGTTTGATCCAAAGCACAAATGTATATTAGGCTTCAACTATTGATTTTTTCAGTAAGCAAATGTTCTACCGATTATTGCAAGGAATAGTCGGGTAATCTTATGAGAAATATTTGTAAAAAACTCAATAACAGACCCCAAGATGCTTCTTATAACACCTGATATTTTGCTTTCTGTCGTCATTGTATGAATGACTAAGGGGAGGAGGTGCGTGTTTGTGTTTGAATGGTTATTTTCTAGAGCAAAACATAGCTAATTTTAGGGGCATCATAACTAGCCAACATATTGTAGTTCGTTCTTAACCAGCCGTTGCATATAGTCTTAACGTACATTCTTTACTTGCCCATGCTGAGGATGGTAATTGAGTTACTAGAACAATTGTTTTAGATTAAGTGAATATAATACCTTAATTTCAAAAACTGTTAACATTGGAGAAAATAAAGTCTGTTTCTCTTACTTTTCGAGAGCGGGGTTATCAGATATGTTTAGGGGCATGAGGGTAAATATGTCAATAATTCTTCAAGGGCCAGTAGCCCCTAATCTCCTTATCAAGTCTTAAAGTACATTTGGTGGCAGGGATACACAAGTTGCACTTGCTAGCAGGCCGGCTTGTGGAATTCACCGTCTTAGCTGGCACATGCCATCTGCACAGTTTGCGCACTCTGCTCTGTTTTTGGTCTGATTGTAAATAATCCCCAATTGTGAAATCCTCCCACGAGTGGCCTTTCTGCTTCGAGCTGATAGGCTCTGTCGCTCTTTTCAGTTGTATTTTCATTCCATCCACAAGCCTGTCGGCCACTGTTGTCTGCAAGCCTGTCTACCTCTGCCCTCTTCCGGTGTTTGGATTGGTATAATTACAGGTGTAATTGTATGTAACTTTTATTCAACTTCTTTTTAGTTCTCCCGAGAAAAATCTTGCTATAACGTTATTATTTACTGCCCAGTTCTAATCTGCAGTGCATGAAAGCCAGTTTAAATGCTTGATAACTAACCGATGAAGACAGTTTCTTTCCATCATTCTGTGCCTGAAAGCATCCTATTTGCTAGTTAGTCTATTATATTTATCCTTTTATAATTGTACTTGGGTATCAAAATGTGACATAAAGAACATGATCTACTATTAACCCTTAAAATTCCCATAATAGACCAGTGTAGCCTCTGAGTCTGCACACATCAATACTGAAACCCACAATACTTCACACTTGATATTTCTGTTTATCACAGTTATGGGACTCTGTAACAGTGATGGCACAAAATGAGTCAGCAGTGTCTTCTAACTGGGTAAATCATTGTATGTTTATTATAAGGTGAAGCACATCACTGATATTTGACTAGGTATTTCCTACAAGACCGACGACTTTGCGTCCACTGGCAATAAGGAATCAAGGCAAACTAAAGTAGAATTATGAATAGCATTATACGTTACTTTTTAAGCTGATAACACTAATTTATATCCTATTGCAAAAAGATGGGTTTGACATGTTTTGGTCAATGACTATATAGATCATTGATGCATGATGTATAATTATGAATAATTTGATCATATTAATACAATTTACAGATTTTAAAGAGAACAAACTGAGGCTGTAAACATCAGTTTGCTTGTCTAAGAACTAAAACGAGATAAAAAATCCAAACATGTGGAAGCCACCTTTATTTACCATGCCAAACATCTAGAACAATCAGAATTTCCATATGGGGAACAAACTTGTATGATACCTCCCAACAACTATTAACATTTGCTTGTATGAAGATGTCATTGACATCTATAGATGTTCGGTCAGTCAGTCTGGTCCGGACAACCTTTCCCTTACCTAGCTCTTGAGTTGGGTAATATGAATATAAATTTCCTTATGATTTTAGCCCAAGCACCACAACTCAGGTGAGCAGTGACCAGTGGGTGATCCCTTATAAAAGACCGACCAAACATTCCCCTTTCAGACTAGAATGGCTCAGAGTTTGTGCAGTTGAGGTTCTGCAATCACAGCAAATTTTGTGTTGTAGGCTATGTGCTGTTCTCTGTGGGGACAGACAGCGTTTTTCCATCCACCTTTGATCATCAGTACATTCAGAAGACTGAGGAGCTAGAACCTTTCGGATTTCTGATGTAATAGGAGGAACCTAATAACATGACAGAGGACCGATCGATACTAGGGAAACTTTAGCTGCCCCAGAGGGAAGAGAGAAGAGGGTTATAAAAGACGGTCGGAAAAAAAGAAGGGAGGACTTTAATGCCAAATGCTGCTGAGGGAAACTAACAAAGGAGATTTAGGTGGTAAATAACCAAAATAGTTGACAAAGAAGTAAAGGATAATGAGAGCAGACAGTATCATCAGAGTAACAGAGACAGTGCTTTCAGTCAACCTGGGAGTTATCTTTGGAATGTATCAGCAGATTCTCAATAAAAGGATTATCTATGGCACAACAGGGGTCAGGAGGATGATGGTGAACAGGGAGAAGAAGGAACAGCACTGAAAGAAGAGGTTAATTGCTGCTACCTTAACGCACATCAAACAAACCTTGTTATCCGTGGACCAAATGTAATCGGTCATCCTGACAAATCTCTAATCTTTTCACATACAGGTAGGAGATAGGAAAGCTCAAAGCACGGATTGAATGCAAGCATTACAATGCTGTACAAATAAGTCTGGCGGCTAAGTGTGGTATGTAAACATGAGTGCAAGCTTGGCAAGGTACTCACAGCTGCTACTCCAAGACTTGAGCAGAGACTTGATGCTGATCTCAAAGAAGATCGAATCCTGCAGGCTCAGCATGGTGGCTCATAGAAGCTTTCATCAGAAGGCACACATTTTACAGAGCTGCTCTGACTTTCATTTTATAAAACCCAACCATTCATGAAAATGTTTAATTAACCTTCAAAAAATCTTAATGCCTCTCACACTTGCATCTCCTCTATTCAGAATGGAGCTGAGGACTACCCTCCACAGGTGCAAGCCAAAAGCAGCATCATGAATGAGTGTGAGCGACTACTGTAGAAAGAGACCCAAGAGTTGCTACCAGTTTGATTCCTCTGTCACCAAGTTCGGTGAAGAGTGAAACAGAACTGAGGGAAGAGGAGCGTTGCCCGGCCAGAGAAGTATTCCACCCCGGCGCCAATTGCCCACTTCCAATCCACGAAGTCACATCCCCATTCCAGCACAGAAAAATCCAGAAAGGCCAAAGACAAAAAGGGGTTAGAACCCTCACTCCTGATGGTGAAGAAAACAGCAGCAAAACAGGACTCTGTAAAAGCCTAAACAACACAAGGCAATATTCCCTCTCCTCTCCTCTTCCTGTGTGTGTATGTACTAGCCCGCTAGTACCGTCAGGCACCCTCCTCCTCCCCCCGAAGCTCTCTCCCTCTCCATTCGCTCGCAAGCAGCCCCTCCTCTTCCCAGCTAGCTCTTGTTCTTTTACTGATGCCTGCTCTTTTCTCCCCGAGTAAGGGAGAGTGTTTCAACAACAGACAGAAGGAGGCGGGAGCAGAGTGTGGGGTTGGGTGATGTCATCAAAATGCTGCGAGTTCACCCTGGCTGTGGTTCAGCAATGCTTGCTAATGTCAGAGCTGCTACTGTGCTGAATCTACAATGGCCTATCAACCCGCCACTTCCTCTAAGCTACACAGCAATACTGATGCGTCATTCCAGACTGCAGTGGGAGGGAAAGGAAAAAATGGGAGGATAGAAGAAAGAAAAAAGGGAGGACAGAGAGAACATGGAGATGCCAAAACAAGAACTAGTATTCCTTCTCCTATTACGATCTTTGCCATGGGAATAATATAAATATATTCCTAAATTACATGTTACACATATCCTACTTTTGTTTTTACAATAAACTGTAATATATTTAATTTATTAACTATAATAATTTACTTAAGATATCTCACCAAAAGAATCAGAAATGGTGGTTTGAATGAAACTAATGGTACTTTAGTTCCTCATCTCAGATGTTGGTATAACAGCTATCACAACTCAACTATTAGCTAAATAAACCACTCCCACCTAATATAATCTTAGCATTACATCACTGCCCAGTCCAAAAGCGACCTGACACAGAATGCAAAACATGATAAACAAAAATCAATGCACAGTGAGAAAGAGAGAAGAGAAACAGACAGATTTTAGGTTAAGTGGACATGGTTGTATTTACTTGAAGATATGTCACCTCTCACCCAAGGAAGAAGTGAAGAATACCCTTGGATGAGAGGTTAAACCTCTTCAAATAACTACTACAAAGACTAGTTTCCCTTGAATAAACCCTCCTGCATTATCAGGAACTGCATGACCTTCACAAACAGACACACACCTGATTTATCTGATATTTTTATCTTGTGTTGATGGTAGTCTTTGAGTCTGGAGGCAGAGCCACATGACATTAAGAAATTCATAGTCAGGCACAGGATTACTTTTGTTAACAAAATATTTCGAGGAGACAGCAATAGGAAGGCTGCGAAAGACAAATGCCTCTTTGTCTTGTTTCAGTTTAGTTTTCATTTCTACCTCATCCTCAGTCTCTCCCTCTGTCACATGCCCGCCACTACACAAGTTATGCAAAATGAGGCAGAGCTCATTGCAAACAAACACAACACAAACAGATGCTTTGTCAAGCCCTGGCTGGTGCTGCTCTCATGCAGGCTTCCACTGAGAAACACTGTCTTGTAATAAACAAGCACAGATTCTTCAGAGCCCCGTTGCACTTTGAAATAATTACATAATGATAAACACGTTATTCAATTTGATGTTCTGATTCAAATTACTTTTTCCTGAGTGGAAAATGTTTGACTTCATTTTACACTCAACTTTATCAATTGTCACTTTAACTTGCTTAACAAGAGATAGATGAGTTACTACCGTCATGTCTGAGACAAAGTCTTGTCACTGTGGGGTTGCGAGGCAACCAGCGAAGAGAAGAGAGTCACTATAAACCCACAAACTATATTTTGTCTTTTTTTTTATAAAAGCAGTTTTTCCGGGCAAGTTTTTATCCTGTGTGCCCAGTCTCTGTGTTTAGCTAAGCTAATAGCCTCCAGTCTGTAGTGTGACATTTCACAGAAAGCATTATTGTCTCTGGTACCAGCAAGCAGCTGTTTGGAACTGTAGAAACACATTTTTCACCAGTTTCATCACAATGGATCATAAGGCCTGCTTTTTCTACCATTTCTGCTCTCTGATTCATATGATCTTCTGTCCCTAGTCATTTCCTTGAGTATAAGATAGCAGACCCAATGCATACATGTGCAACACAGAGTCCAGATAGCATAAACGGAAGTATTTTGTCTGCTGCCAACACCACAAAAGCTTGGT
>CAAKHC010000720.1:0-12954 GCA_901007825.1 Macroramphosus scolopax
ACTTGGCCAATAAAGCTAATTCTGATTCACAGAAGTTATGACAAATGTCATATTTTGATAGTGTCAATATATTAAATAAAAGTATGATGTACTTTACATGAGAAACTTAACCACAACAACAACAAACATGGATGAGAGCAGGTCAGTGGTTGAGTTATTAATAGTAAAAGGGGAGCGCCTTAGTAGCTTCAAAGTGGTTAGGTTATGAAGAGCAGCTTTCAAGCAAACCACAGTAATATGCAAGATATACAGGAAAGCTATGGTGACAAAAGAGGGAGAAACATAAAACTAATTTCACAACCTCAAGCAGAAGTACTTGGTTCAGCATGAGGGTATGAATTGTATGTTGGTGTCGATCAAATGAATTCCAATTCCTATACTCATTATAATTAAATCTATTAACTGCCACGATTATATTTCCATCAAATAACACAACTTTGCATTCAATTTCCATCAAATTACAAACACTGCACAGTTATCATTGGGAGGACTCGACTTCTTAGCAGGAAATATTTGAGGAATAATCATTTCTTTTTCAAACCTGGCACCTTATCTTGCCTACAAAGACGCAAGTTTACTAAATACACACGTGCAATCTAATACAACTGTCCTGCAAAAAACAAGAAACCCTGTTTTGGTGTTATGGTTTTGCTGAAAGTTGGTCTCAAAAAATGACCAAGAACATAACAATCTATAACTACAGCTGTAACACTCAGATCGTAACACCTCTCTGACACAGTGTCAACAATCTTAATACAATCGGATGAATTATAGGCCTATTGGTGTAGAGATTAACCAAAAAAGAAAAGATAATTGCGCACAAGTAATGGTAATTTCCTTTTCTTTATCTTATCAACTTCTTCTGAGTGATCCAAATCTAGGTCATACGTGCGTTTCCCTTAGTTTATCACTTTCACTTTAAAATACAACCACCTCAATGAATTTCAATATTTTCCATAAGAATACTTTTGAGCTCCTTTCATAGTTACATTATCCGCCCCTTCAGCTAGAAGTCTTGAAACATAAATAAATGTTTATGTGACATCTAACTTTGCCAACTGTACACAAGTCGCGATCGTTTTTCTTAGCTCCACCTACCTTGGCTCCTTCTCGTCAGTGTGCTGACTAGCCGTTAGTGTCCCTGTTAGCCACACTGCTAGTTAGCCTGCTAACATAAACGCGCCGTGACAATACCACTGAACATTTCTGTCTTTGTTTCGCAATAACAACATACAGTCAACGCTGTTAACCTATTATGTGCGATGGGACCGCCACACACACATGTTAAAATCAACTAGGTCCATATGTTACTGACTGATTCACCGGATGCAATGCTAAGCTAGTATCGGTGTTCCAGCGCACTGTGCAGGCACTTTTTAAACAAGCTATGGTCGATGAGCTAGCTATATATTCTTCGCCTTCGTTACAGAGCAGGCGCGGAGTGGGAGGGTCGTGTAACATGCGCCTCACGCTCATTGTGTGTTGCAGTTATATTTCTACATTGCCTGATAGAAGCTTCCGGGTTCTTAGGGACTAGAAAAACACACACCCTGTTGTTATCGGACCAGTCTGTAACATATATCGAATGCAAACGTGTATTCAACAACTTGGGATTTGTAGTTTTCTAATGTTGTTCTCTCTGTATTGTGATAATCATCCAGTGGGATTACTCAGTATATATTTCCATGGACATTTTTCTCCCTTTTAAGCCAATCGTGTACAAGTAAGGCGTTTGTCTTCGGGGTGTTATCCAATAGGCAAAAGTAATGAAGACAGGGGCGGGATCAATATACCCGTCGATCATACTCAGAAGGCGGGGAAAGGATCACAGAAAGAGCTAGGCTAGAGAAGCTTCTCAACAAGGCAAATAGCCGTGCTCTGCAAAAACGACTTTTACTCGTCCGCATCCTATATCAACCGGGGGCCGACGGACGACGTCAAAAACCTGTCATATTTGTCACATAAATGTTCCTATGGATTACTAATACACTTTCGTCGAAAAACAGAAGTATTTCTCAACTTGGCAGCATAGGTAAGCCTGCTTTTGTTCGACAAAGCCATCGCTATTTTGAACATTTTAGTAGCTTGCCTGCCTGCTGCTACCAAGCAAGCCTTAACGTTAGCTAACTTGATAACTAATATTGAGATGTATTTAGGGGGATTTTATGGAATTAATTAATTTGGCGACCGAGCAGCGAAACACTGACGACCAAGAATACAGAAAAACAACTTGGACTGCTCGATAACAAAGTTGCGCTGTAGCCAGCCAAATTAAGCTGATGAGAACAGTAAAAGCTTATGCTACTCCGTGGTTGACTAGTTTCTAGCCTGCCGGACAAACACCAAAGTGATGTGTTGTTGAGCGGAGGAATCCTCGGAGATCTTGTTGTCGAGCAGAGCCTGTCATGGTGTTCCCCGATAGCCGTCAAAGTGATATCACACCAAACCATTGACGACACGTACAAGCTTCATATCACTGCAGTGTGTGTCTTAAACGATGTAGTTTAACAGGTAACGGTTAATTGCACTGGCAGGCATTTCTTTTGTACCATCAGTAGGGTTAGCATTCCACGTTTGCCTTGCTCAGTGTATGATAGACAGTTGTGGTTATATTCACAGATGCGAAGTGGACTATTTTCTCAGCTAGAGATGACTTATTTCAGTTTGCGTAACCAGTAACATTATTTTGCACATTTCCGTGAATGCCATCGTCAGGATTGTCAAACTGGAATTGGTGTACATGGACTCGACGCTTCAGTGAACCTGCGTGCGATTTTAAGACAGGGGAAGGACGGTCGAGGCTCGGGCTGTGTGTGAGATATTGACGGCGGTGGTCACTCACTTGCCGGTCTAGCAAATTGTCTGGGGCGGATGACATTGTATCCTCCGCGATCCCTCGCCGCCATCACGAGGTCTGCGACCTTGGCTTCTGTTATAACAATAAAATGCCGGAGTTATGCACGAGATGTTGCCGTGTTACAAGTCTTCCTCAAGCTCGACCTTGTTCGAACCGTTTCGTCGACTTGTTCCTTTGTCAGAGGCAACCCCACTCAGGCAACAGTCAGCGAAATGCCAGACCAGTCGATAAAGAGAACATTTTGTGAAGAACTAAAGTGAGGTTTAATCGGACCGCGAGTCATTCACTTTGTCGGACTTGACGCCATTAATAAGACACAGCTTTCATGTGACATTTCTGTAAAGGATTGGTGACAGGGTGCTTGCTCACAAGCAGTTATATTATCGCTTTAGTCCTACTGCCGAGTGTAACGTTACCCTCCGCAATGAGCAGCGCACCGAGACAAGGGACAGAAGCGAAATTGAACGGTATTGGAGGGTTTTGCATGTAAAAACCCAGACATGTTTCCGAGAGAGCAATGGCTCCGAGAAGGGTAGGTGAACTGCGACCGCCATGTCCGCATTTTCCAGTCGTGTTTGTGAGTTAGTGTTCTGCTTTTTTAGCCGACTGTGAGCCACAGAAATGGCGTCATCCGCTGCTGTAGTGTTGGTGGAGTCAGTGCAGTGCAGACAGCAGGCACACCACGCTGCCCTGCTCGAAGACTTGCAGTTATCTGTCACTCCATCCTAAACTACGACATTATCCGTGCATTTGTGTCGACCGGGAGAAGAAGTTGTCTCTTTGGCTGACGACTAGTTATGTTGTGTTGTTCTCGCCCTTCACTGCCACAAGCCAAGCCTGACTGCTTACTGACTGGAGTGCACTGGGAATTACATAAACGGCTTTAAGGTCTCTGCAAATGAGTGATACGCCTGCCATGGGTTACTTTGCATCGCAGATATTTTGGGGAATGTGTCTCGAAATCTCAAGTAAAGCTACCACTAGTCTATTCTTGGACCTATTCAAGCAAAGGATTTGAAAACTTTTTTTTCTAAATCAAATGCAGCCTCACCCCAGGATGAGGCTGTTATTCCTAAAAGGAGATGTCTTGTGAATACCATGTGTTCTTTTCACTAATGTGAAGTGTGCGCCTGCCGCCCAGGTTTTCATGGTATCCAGCAGTGTAGCAGAATAAATGATGTCATCATAACATAACGGTGGATTGTTGTGGCAGACTGAAGTTGGCACAGTCAGTAATGCCTTCTTAAACCTGTGTTTCAGCCTGGGATTCGTCGCACTGGTCACCTAGAGGACTCATAGAGAGATGAAGGTATGTTCATTCATTTTTTTTGCATGCATTTCATCCATTGAAAACTCTTATTTAAATCAGGCTACTTGTGCTTTCGCAGCCTTTGCTTAGTTTGATTAAACTCCTGATAATTATCATGTATCCAGACAAATAAAAAAAAATCAAAATGTTAAATCCTCAGTTGATATTTCATATGCAAGACCTCATCCTTTTTATCATGAATAGACACTGTATAAACTTTAGTAAATGTAAATGTTGATGCCTTTCAGACTGGCAAGGCAAGTGTCTTGGCCAAAGTAATACATTTATTTGATGAGCATGATATTGAGTTTCCAGTAGCCTCAGCTGTCAATTTGTCAATTTGAGAACTGTAATTCTGCTGTTATGCTTTGGTAAGCAATGTTATCGGATTACATGCTGACATAGGTCTTGGATGCCGAGGGATGTATATGAATTTTGTGTAAAACTTTTCAAATAGAGGGTGTGTTTAAATGAGCTGACTGATGCTGAAGGTATAGAGCACAATAATGCATGAAAAGCAGAATGAAAGAACTGTGAAATGTGCAGTGTTCAAGAGCTTTGGCAGTGTTTTTCTGAAGCCCCAGTCAGTTTAGAAAAGACACAGCCATCATTATTTGGGATATAGGCTGTGATGCAAGGTATTTAGTCTTGACTTATAGCAGTGGTGTTAGAGAAGAGACATACAACGTATAGACCTGAATTGGAAAAATTGACAAACAACAGTTGTATGAATTTATCCAGCCCCTCCCCAAAAGCAGCCTATCATCATTTTGTTGCCTCGATGCATATGCACAGTTGTTGCAGTTTTTACTGTTGTGCTGGTAAGAAGGAGCAGGTGCAGACGGACTGCGAATAAGTCCAAAGCCTGATGAAATCCCGCAAAAACGTATATTTAGCACTTGCTTCACTTTAACGCTTTTCAAACGCCAGGCGACTGTGCAGGTGGGATCAAGTTATGAAAGTGTCACGTGATGGTACTGTGAATTGAGCCATACAAGAAGTTGGTGTATTGAAACATTGTGGATGTTAGTTAAAAGTATAAGTGGTGGGGAAAACATTTTAAACCTAATTTTGGAGGCAAAGTCATCAAACTTTTTAAGTGTTTTTCTTTCATCAGAGTTGAATGGTGAATCTATACATTTTGGTCTTGTTAGTAGGGGCGGAAGTTTACAATATTTTAGTAGTACAAATGCCATTATCCATTCAGTGTTTCGGCCTGATTCTATAGCAATTCTCTCACTGATGACTGGCTAATTATTTGTATGTAATACAACTAGGCCAATGCAGGCTTTAAGCATCAAGAGAATACTTGTGCAGCTTTCGTTTTCATTTAGATTTCCTTCGTCAAATATTAATATCTGCTATGTTGTGCTGTTGTCAGCTTTCTGTGTGACATAATGTACATGTAGATTCAATGGAGTTAATGCCGGCTGGCTTATGTGTCACACTTGGTCGATTGCTAACATGTAAGCCACATGTAGAGTCCTCACCTGTAGAGCTTTTTTACTACTTAATTAATTGGCATGACATACAGACGTAACAATAGTCTCTATATTTAATTCAACGTACATTTGGGACAGAAAATGTATAATCCAACAGAATCATGGGAAAATAATAAAGTCAGCAAAAACTGTAAGTAATGTTAGTTTTATGACTTGAGTTAGTTATGTCCCAGTAAAAAGCAGCTCCAGTTTGTCACTTTGCTCCGAATTCTGCAGATTGTGGTTAATCAAACTATACCACTGACCCAATGATTTGTGGTTGTATATCAATTATTGGTTTCAGAGAAAGGAATGCATTTTGATGAACAGCTTGTGTAGAACAGATTAAATAGATGCACGGGTTCGACAGCTACAATCTAATTCACACTTTACGCCTGATCTGATGGCCATTTGAGTGAAGTTTAATAGGTGAAAATTTGTTACCATTGCCATCTTGCTTATATTATTCTCTCCAGCTGGATTGCAATGGATTTATGCTTGTAAGCATACACTCACTTATTTACAAAACTGCGGACAGGGTTGATGTTTCACGTTGACATTTCTGGTTTAATGTTGCCATATTTGTTGTTTTCATAGAGTTCTGGGTCGTCTGGCTCTGTTGATGCTTGAGGAGTGCTCAATTATTTTACTGCTCCAGCACTTTGAAGTTGTTATGTCTAGGAGTATCTGTTAAATGCTCAAACTGTAGTTTCTTTGTAAGTAGGATAACTTCGTGTTCGTATAGCATTTCATGTCATTTTGGCTTAATAGTCTAAAGCCTTTCTTCCTCAACGGCACTCAGTACTCAAATAATATCAGCTGAATAAAAAATTCTAAACATTAGACCTTGTAAAAGTAAACTAATGTTTTGGATAGTTTTTTATCTGTTTAGGCTTATCCAGTAAATTACCTAATCTGTATATAAAGTGTCATAATGTAGTTAACTCTACAGTAGTTGGCTGTCCATGTCTTGAAAAACGTAAGTGATGCCGCAGCAGCTGAGTAGCAAAAAGCTGTGCTGTGGAAATGAAATGTATTTACTGAAGTTTTTCTTACACATGTGTTTCAGCTGCCATTTAAATGTTTAACACAATATAGCGCAGTGGTAACATGGTTAGTACATACACCATAGGCTGCTGAATTAGAAAGTGTTTCTGTTGGAAACCAAGTACTTTGTTTAAAATAGAATTTTTGAAACTTCTCCATAAAAGCCGCCTGGGCGATAAAACAACAGTGGTATGTACTGCAAAGCAGACACTTCATCAATAGTTAAAAAAAAAAAAAGCAGTTAAGTTTTATTTCAATGTTTTAAATGCAAACCATCATGAAAGCACATAACAAATATGCTAAATTCGGTTGCACGAACAAACCAACCTGCTAATATGCACAGCTGTTTCACGCTCGCATGTGCAAATCATACCTACATTTGACTCTGTGACAGATACAACAACTGAACTAGTGTACAGTGAGAAAATGTGTGCAGGTGAGGATATTGTTGATTTAAAAGACAGGTTAGTTTAGGTTAGTTTTCCAAAGGTTGACTGATGAATAATGTTGTCAAATTTAGGGTTGTATTCAAGCATAGAAATTCTTTGTCATCTGAAATTTGTATTAGTCAATTTGTCCATGTTGGGGATTCTGGTGGAGAATGCAACAGCAGCTACACAAATTCGGCTGTAGTGACTTAAGTGAATAGGATCAGTAACTATTTCAAAGTGAACCTTAAGCAGATCTTTAGGAAAGCAGCTCAGCTGAACCCACTGTGGCTGAAAGCTGGTAGAAGAGCAGCCTCCGGCAGCTGTACAGTGTGGGGCGTGCAGCTCTGTTCAGTGTTCAAATCAAAGAGATGCAGATTCACAAGGGACTAATATTATTACATGAACTCTTTTATGAAATACTATTGGTAATTTGCAGTTGTAAATTTTAAATTTACAAATTACGGACATAGCAGATAAGTACGGGATAAAGATCACAAACAACCTCTGTAATTATTACAAATTGTTAGAGGTCCCCAGGTAATACTTGTTCTGTTCAAAAATGGCTCACAAATCCAGAAGGGCATTAATAGTCTTCAAAACAAAAAAAATATGCACAACAAGGAATTTCAGTGGGTGTGGTGTGTTTTCCTCGCACTGTAGTTTAATGAAACCTTTTTTTCTTGATCTTTGTGGATTGGAGGTTCTTAAAAATTGTAAAATTCTGAAATTGTAAAATTTAAATTATGAAAATATTATAACCTGAATTGCAGAATTAATCAGTCGGTTAACGGCGGAAAACGTTTCAGACGGATTACTTTTCAGTCTCATTGGTTCTTTGATGTTGGTTTTGGAAGTTGAAGCCTGAGAAATGAACGTAAAAGCACTGAGATCCAAATCAAGGCCAAAGAGACTATTACTGTTAAATAAAAATATGTAAAGTTTATAAAAATAGTATTTGCACCGTGCAGCTGCCCGTATCTATGAGTCAATATGTTTGGATAGCGATCAGGAAAAATAATGCTTTAAGATCGTGTGCATCTGTGATTAAAAACAACTAATTTCAAAAACGGTACTTCATTAACATAATGACATTTCTATGTTTGGCTTTGGTTGTTGGATTGTCCTAAATTCTGGGGAGTAAGTAGATTGACCAACGGTATTATGATTGTTATATTTGTGTAGTTTAAAGCTACCATGGCATTGCCAAGGCAACTCCTGCTGAAGCAACAGTCACTGGAATTGCAGTGACTCTGGCTTGGACAAAGAGGTGATTCACAGCAGGATTATTGTATGTGTTAGCTAGGCTGGGAGGGAGCTTAATATCCTGCATGCCTCTTGCATGTTCCTTTGTTCGGCCTACAAGCCTATTCACTATCGCACACTAAAAATATTATTTCTAAGTTATGTTGCTTAATGTGTCAATAGTTCATTAAAAAGTTGCAGTTTTGTATGCTTTTATAGATACTGATTTGTTGTTATTGTATGAATGAAAATAATTGATTTGTAACACTGGAATCTAGTTCACCCAAAATTGTGAGATGTTTATTGTTAGTGATCCCGTTTCACCCCGCCCTTACTTGGTACAACAGCTGAATAAAAAACAGTTTCTGTTCTCCATAACCTTGTTGTGTAACTTAAAACCTACCTACTTGCAATAGTGATGCTTTTACCCTATCAACAGCACATTTATCATTCAATCAAGGAGGCACACAATCTGGAATAAACCTTTTTTACCTAGAAATTAAGTATGCAGTGGCGAGCTTAATAACTGATGAGAAACATTAGTTGTTAAACGGAAAGTCTGATCTGCTTTGGGAAAACAAATTGAAATCAAACCTGTTCATGTAATTTCATTAAGCAATCAGATTTGTTTCAAAATCAAACCAGCAGAAGATGCACACATTTTTCAAGTGATTGAATGATGTGTAGTTGTACTAGCTGCAGGGGTTGCCTTTATTTATATTAACTGTTAATATTATTTGTTTCAACTGCATTGTTGCATAATTTCTAAGCAATGCTTATTATTAGCTATTTGTTTATAATTCTATTAGTGCAATAGTTGTCATCGCCATGACATTTGCGAAAGGCTTGTAGCAAAAAATTGACTGGGCAAGATTGGATTCAGTGCAACCGATTTGTCTGTTTTTTTCTGCAGATTTATAGCCGAGATAGACAGGGCATGGTTGGGGCATGACCAGGCTTTCGAAGTAGAGACGCGTCCGAAAGATCGTTACTTTTACATTGCTAGTTTTTTTTTAATTTTTCCCTCCAGGCATAAACTTGGCAAGAAGACTTGAGTAAACAATGAAAAAAATGATTGAAATGCCACTGCACCAGAGGCAAGGCAAGGCAGCAGTGTGACGTTGCGGGTTTGTTGATTACACATCAAAGAATATCAGTCAAACCAATGTGTATCAGTGATCCTTTAGAAAAGGTAATGTCACTTACACAGCTGGAGTGTCTTAAGTGTCCAGCTTAAAATCTCCTTGGATAGCTCATCAGAATACACATACGGCACTCGCTGTACACAACAAAGACTGAGTTGGAGTGGCATGTAAAAAAAAAAAAAAACACTGATGCGCCGTATACGTGCCTGGGGTATTTTAAGCATTAGCTAATGTCTTTTTTTTGCTCACTAGAATGAAAATGCTATAGTCACTCAAGCTGTCAAGGAAATGCACTATAAGCAGCAGCTTATTTTATGCTAGCGCCCTGTGGAGTTGGCTGTTAAATGTTTCATGACCTGAGAGTCTTTATTGAGCAGGAACTGAACTCATTTTGCTGTTTCCAGTGTCACTCTAGAATATTTTCTTTCGGTGAAGAAGGAAAGATTTCAAAGGCTATGCAGCGGCATTGCCTGATTTGTTCCCTGAAAAAAGAGGCTGAAATGCTGAAAAAGCATTTGTTCAGCAGTGGTCAGTGTGATGCTAGTTGTTTGTTTAATATGTCTGTGTCTCAGTTTGCATAAAAATATTCACTCTGTCATTTTATGAGATATATGTGCGCATATGACTGATATTTGAGTAAAATGTTCTTATAATTATTGCATTTCCATACATATGTGATGTATTTAAACACAGTTTAAATTATACTTAAGTTAGGACAGTTTGTTTGTTTCTAGTCCATGCCAGCCGCAGGAGGGTTTGATCACCCAATGCCAAGTCACATTTGTACGTGTTTAATCAAGCAAGTGTGCTTGCAGAGTATTTTCCACATCAGTGGCACTGTAGGTGGAAAGTAAAAGACATTCTTGATTGTACTCCCGACTTTTAATTTTGCATGCAGTAGAAGTAGCAATTGAAGCTCATGATAAATACTGTTCAGCTCTTCTCATGACATTATCTCTAGGTGAGCGTAGCATGTGTTGGGCGAATGGCGTTTCAGCATATTTTGATTTTGCGAAATGATGTTACACCTCCTAGAGGCTCAGGAATTCCGTTTGTCTGTGCAGAGGGAACACATTGTCTTTCATTCAGCACTGGTAGCAGCCCTGAAAAAAATACTCTGGGTTTTACTACAGACAGCTGTAGGCTAAATAACATCTAATCCAAAATGTGGAATTTCCTTTTAGTTTGAAAGTGAGGAGGTGGAGCATTATCGATGGAAACAAAATATCATCCTCTATTTGTATGAAATGTGAGCATGGAAAATGTAAATCTGTTCTCAGTAAAGTCTTGTCGGCTTTGACCTGGTAAGTTGGGGACTTTTGGCAGCCACACTTGTGAAGATAACCCAAGCTGTCCCCTCTGACTCAGTAGCATGACTCCTCTTATCAGAAGAGGAAAGGAACCGGCTCAGAGCAAAACCAGACGAGTGCTAGTATGAAAGGGGGATTGGAACAGTAGCATTCACAGGAACAGTCCAACCTTGTGTTGCCCCCTTAACTGACGAGAGAGCAGGTTAGCAAGTGGAAATGCCCACTGCGTCATGTAAACCTGGTGTTGGCTCGGGCAGCTGGTGCTGAGGGCAGACTCAGCTGAAGACTAATGAGATGTTTATCTGAGAGGTGGGAAGGCTAAAGTGCACTGGACTTTGTCCCTGAATCCCATCTGTCTGAATCTCTGAGCCGCTGTGGAAGAAAGCAGCCTGTCCTAGTTTGACTGTAATAGGCTCGCAGCCGCCATAACAGAGGAGGTGCACTTTATCGACCATCACGGTTCAACATTCACAATGTTTTTTCACTTGCCTGACTGAGCAAGTGGGTCAGAAATCTATTTGCCCAAAGTCAGTTTTTACTTGCCCCAATATGCATTATCAAATGTCAACTGAAGTTTATTATTTTCATGTTTAAGCCATTATACTCTTGATGAACAATTGCATGAGAGTACACAGTGAATGGCTGCACGGTTTTTACAAATTTGATATGCTGTGATAATCAGTTTTGCAATTACCTGACCTGCCTCAGTGTTTGTGTTTCATACAAGCACTGGCAAGGCCTTGGAGGAGGGGCTGTCTTTGTCCTTCTTAACTGGCATGCAAGAAAGATACTGAGTTGCTAGGTTTACTAGCCTTATTACAGTTGGAAAGCCACCATTCCTATTTTTAGTACACATACTGTTCACCCTACCAATCCCTTGATTCTGCATGTTTATTTGGCTGAGCATTCTGTCAGTGTCTGTATCGCCTGTGTGATCAATGGTTTTGAGGCCAAACTGATATAATCTATTTTATCTTCCCCTCTGTTAGTATTTCATTGCTTTTTGCAAGTATTATCAGATCCGACTGTTTGGCAGAAAGTTAGATAAGCAGCAGAATTTAGCACAGTTATAATACAGGATATATAAATAACAATAATATAAGAGATAGAAACTATTTGAGCATATTTTAAACATATTGCTATAACATCACCTGTGTTTGCTATTTGTCTATATTTATGGATGTAATCCTCCTTATGTAGTGTGTGTGTGTGGTGAATTACATGAAGCATTATTGGCATGTCAATGAAGGGTTGAGGATGTCCTGATAATGTTTGGATGATCCCAAACATGATCCCCACAACAGCATTTCTTTAATAGTTTTCAATAGTGTTTATGTACACACGGAGAGTCAGTGTGACCGTTTTAGCAAGAGGGTTTGGGCAGAATTGAACAATATACACCAGTCCAAAAGCAGCATTCATTCTAGGATGGCATCTGAGTGACATGGGGCAACTTCAATTCAATGCTGAGGCAAAGTGTCAACGTGTAACACTTTTGTTGGCTGCTTTTTAGTTCATTCCTCTTCAGGGTTTGCTCACATGCAATATGTTAAGGTTTATAGGAGTGTGTGGGTTATTTTTTCAGCTGGCATACACTGACTCCAACAGGTTTTAAGTAATAAAGGATCTTGTTTGCGTCAGGATTTTTATAGTTGATAAAACCATTTTCCAAATTGCTTAAAAGCATAACAAAAAAAAGTCTGCCCACAGTCAAAACAGGTCTTACAGCCTCAGTTTATGACTACTGTAAGTATGTATCACAGAGAGATGGGACTTCAGAGTTACAGCAAAACATTACAACAGCTTATTTTAGTGAGCAGATTCTCGGCACATTTTCTGTATGTCAAGGTTCTGCCCTGCAATTTTCCAGATTGGAGAATGCAGCAGCAGATTCTTGCCCTTCAAAACCTGCTGTGTTCAGTAAAGAGTCCAGCAACAAAGCAGTTTATTCTGTTAAGTTTGTAAATGTGGGTCACAAGCTTGTTTGCCTGTCCCCACAGACAGCACACAGTACAGAATGTTGATGTGGTTGACAATAGGGAGGGGAGCAGCCTCTCTTTATTGTTCCCCATGAAAATCACAGAGATGAGCTCCCAAGTTTGGGAAATATGGTTCGGTGACTTACAGCGGAA